>BCLX01000002.1:0-142110 GCA_001602355.1 Yarrowia sp. JCM 30695
TCTGCATTATCTACGCATACTAATATTACCACAAACGAAGCTAATGCTAAAACGGATGATGACTAAAAGTAATTACAGAGCACGCTACCAGTGCAGGCATGCAAGTCAAGTACTACAGCTACAAGTACTGTCAAACACCCCAAAACTGTATGCATTTAGACAGGTGCTTGGTTTAGGAACTGTGCAGGTAGTGTGTATGTAAGAGATGAGAGACATAGTGAGCTCAAAATATGATTTTGATAATGACGTACCAAGGATGTTACGTCTTGAGGAAGTAGGAGCTCTGCAGCATCGTTTTGATACCATAAAATAATATCTTTGAATCCCCCCACTCCATTATAATGGCATTATGCATATTCCTGCGGGCTTTTGATTAGTTTGTATTAGTAAGCCAAATAAGGTTCCCAGAAATTCCTGCATTCCTTGATGCGAAACCGTTACATCCCCCAATTTGCTTCCTTATCGAGCTCTTTTCGGACGTTCACAAAGCCCAAATGTGCAGTCTGTATATGAAAAGGATTTTTTTTGCATGAGTTACAATTCCAAATGCCAAGAATGCTTACGTAATCCTCTTCTTAAACGCCTTGTTTCTCAACGGCAAGCAGTCTATACACTACTCCAACTATCAGCAAATGCAGCTGTGTTAGTCTTATTACTCTAACAATTCTACAATATCTCTTATTGMTCATCCTAGTTCTTGCTTAGTCACATAAGCTTAGTAATCTTGCTTATTAAGTAATCTTACTAAGCTAAATAAGGTTACGTCAAAAATCTGGAGTCCTGGATAGTGGTAAAAAGTGCAAAATCGTTACATCCTCAGATTTGGCCCAGAAACTCGGCTTTTGATCGGATTTTTGCGATGAGTAAGGCTCTGCAGTCTAAATGTGCAAACGATTTTTTCTGCACGAGCTGCATGACAATTAAAAATCGTCGAAAAAAGCTTAAATGTCTGTTTTTGGGGGGTTTAAAGCTTAATTCTGTGTTTTTTGTTTTTTTATGTATTATGAAAATGTTCGATAAAGAGTCCTAGAAGTGCTGGTATGGAGTAGCTGAAAGGCTCTAGATGGTTGTGACTGGTATGGAATACCTTGGTGTCTTTTGATTTAGAATATCGTCAATCCCTGTTGTTTTGCACGGTATTTGACGGAAATCGTGCTTATATCAGCAAATGCTTATGTAATCGTTGACCAGAACGACTTCATTAGCCACAGTGAATATACTGTAAAAGACTAGGGAGTCTCAGGAGTCTAACTACATTTGTTTCGTAGCTTCAATATCACTGTAATGTCTTTTGCTGACGCTGTGAACTTGGAAAATGTAGTGAGGTTGTTTCGTTTCATTTAACGGACAATACTTGCCCAATTTGCAAGAATTCTGTTTCAGATGATACCCTCAAGGCTCTTCCACTGTATCATTCATCTCTCTAGCTTATAATTGTTCTGTGAGAGATTTCAGGACTGTAATTATGTACACCTTGGAAGGAGTTTTAACAGTGGCATATGATTGAAGCGACTTGGAAATTGATGTGGCCGCTGGTGTTTGCCTTTTTTGATTCTAAATATCAGCTTGTTTTCCGTAAAGAGGTTACTCTAGTGAAATAGAGATAATACTAAATTACGTGCACATACAAACAACTGGAAGTAGCCCAATAAAATAGATAGTGGCACGCAGTGTCTACCATTATGATCTCCATGGCCTCTGTATTACTACACACTACGTCCTTCATCTCTATTCCTTCTGCTGCAGATTTTATGATCTTTCTTCGTAGAATGTTTACGTAATCGATGGCTTATGTAATCAGTTTTTAACCCTCCCAACGGTCTCAAAAATCTCTGATAAACCACCAACCTTAATCTTCAAACTACAGCAACTCCTCCAGTAACAACACAAGAGGTTCATCAAATATATCTCTTAAACCACCTTTTTACGAGCATCATATTGATACCAATAACACCTGTGTTCAAAGTATTCCTATTCTTTTTTTCCCTCTTTTTAGCTTCACCTCAATTTACAGACCATCCGAACTTCATACATTTCAGAACCACAGAACCAAGGGCAGCACCATGAAGATACTGTAGCTTTCTTATGATCGTTAATACAATACTATTGTTCCGGTACAGTTGTGATTGCTTACAAAAGTATGTACGGCGCCGCACTAGCAGTGTCGGAAGGCTAAGCGTTGTGTACCTACTGTATGTACGTGGAGTGTCTCATAACTGCTGACTCCTTCTTGCTGATAGGCCTAAGGAACGCTGTCCAGGTTGCAATACACAATCAAGCATGAAACCCCCATTTCTTCCGCGGTCACGTGATTTGTTCAGCCTCTCAAAGCGTTCCAACWTCGATTTTTGCCAGTTGCGGCCATATCCTGGTGAAAATACGGCTTCCCGTYCGATCAGCCATAGTCAAGCACCAGAGAGCCTAGTTAGTATTGTAGTGKGAGACCATACGAGAATCCTAGGTGCTGCAATTCGTTTTCTTTTGCTCGGAATACCTTTTGCCACACATCTCGCCTTTTGATGTTTTGTAGCTAACCGGTAACCTTTGTTTTGGCTTAGTAAGCTTATCTAGCACTACTAGCGCTTAAACTTGACGACTTACAATTATACCGCGACAAAGCTAATATACGCGGCTCTACTGGGGGGACAGAGAAATGCTTTCATTCTCCTCCTTTAATCGGCATGAGCAGTCACTTTTGTGCCCTCTGTTCCAGCCTCAAAAATGTCGGGTGCATGCAGTTGAGCGGTGTGAGCAGTGTGAGCGAGAGGCCGAAGATAGGGCTCATTTCAAGGTCAAAAAGGGAATTTTTCGGCCTGATTTTTGCCACCAGTGTTTTACCGGAACAAAAAAGTCCCGAGACCAGTAGTCGAGCGGCTTCTTCCCCTCATACTTCTCTAACATTCCCCATAGAATTTTTTTACAGAGGGCTGGCGCATAAAGTTTGGTCAAATGCAAAGGTGAGACCAAGTTTTTGGGCTATCACGACTCGGGAAGTAATGTAACAGAAGCTAAGGGTGACATTAGGCCGCTTTTCATATCCCTTTCTTTATCTCTTATATACCATTGACGCTAGTACCCTTATGCCTTCTGTTCTTCTACATTCTCTGTCCTTCGCGTAGATTCTTTTTCATGCATGTTAATTGGTGGTGTGCATATTGCATGCACATATTTTTCGCCACTGACCAACCTCCTGAACTCTAGCAACTTCAAAAAAGAATACATAAACCCTTCTAGTCCCCACTTTTTCCCGCAGAATCAGACCAGTTCACTCTGTGTCATTCTGGAGACGGAAGGTGCCTTTTATAGCCTGCTGAGATGCAGTGCTGACAAGCAGACCTGTCTCATACGACGAGGATGRTGAGMTTCGCTAGCCATGAYCATCTGATGAAGTCGAACAGCARGGACTGAAATGTCCGTTTGAGCTGTGCAGGGCAATGTGGTGAAATTCCAGTTATCCCTGTGTGTCGAGGGCAGTGGTGAAATTCCCAGACCCCACTAYTCGGTCAAGAGACTCWCGCTATGACGCATTGAAAGACATGTATGAGCCTGAGAATGTGCGATTGAGCTTTTGGTTGAGCGTTTGAGCTGATACTTCTGTGTCGGCGAGTTCAATACAATAGCGAGTACGACCGCCTGAGCCAAGTGTCTATAAGTCCTATGGTTGACCGCTTGAAGAAGTGTCAATAAATCCCTTCGGGTTCCCTTCGGGTTGACCTCCTTGTTCGATGTCAATAAAGCCATTCAGGTTGACCGCCATGAGCTGAAAACGCCATGAGCAAAGAGCCCGAGATTTATTCTCCGTGCCTCGTGAGTTCTTGAGGACCACATGTGCAGCCGCCAGAGCAAAGCGCCAGAGCCAAGAGATGAAATGCCAGAGCCAGAGCCACCGACAGAGAGAGACTCAAGGGTGAAATTCCTTTTGAGATACTCCTTTTCCGGGTGAGATCCCYGAGAAGCCGCCTAGAACTGAAGAGCCAAGCTGAAATGCCAGAGCTGCCAGTCGCCGAGAAGCTGAGCTGAAATGCCAAAAGCTGAGACGCATTCCTAGAGCAAAGATCTGCCAGCCAGACGCCATTTTATGGTCAAAAGAGCAACATTCCTGAGCCACAAGCCTGAGCTACGCCGACGAGAGCTGAAATGCTAGAGTCTGAGCGAACGCCAGAGCCGCCAAAGAGCGACAGATGCCTGAGTCAGCGCCAGTAAGTCCCATGAGGCARTAAGAGCCAAATCCAGAGCCACCGACATGAGCAAAGAGCCAGTAAGTCCACAGCGCAATGAGTGCCAAACGCCTGTCACTCTAGCCAGAGAGCTACGAGCCACTAAGTCCAAAGAGCAATAAGAGCCACATTGAGCCAGAGCTGAAATGCCAGAGCCACAGGTCAGAGCCAGAACCAGAGAGTCAGAGCCAGCTACCGGTACTGTACCGTTCTACGAGCAMGAGCCAGTGAGTCCTACAAGGCAATAAGAGCCAAACGCCGTTTCAAGCCAATGAGTCCACAGATGCAATAAGAGCTTTACACAGTGCCAATGAGTCCAGAGAGCAATAAGAGCCATACAATCAGAGCCACTAAGACCAGAGAGCAATAAGAGCCGATTACGCCAGAGCAAGAGCCAGTGAGTCCACAGATGCAATAAGCGCTAAACGCCAGAGCAGTTACAGACAGAGCCAAAGGAGCCAGGGCCAGGGAGCCGAGGCCAGCCAGCAGCCACTATGAGCCAGAGCCACAATGAGCCGGTTGCCGATAAGAGCCAGAGCATGAGCCATAAGTCTTACTATTTAAGGAGTAGGCAGTGAACCTCAGAAGAGGACGTAACTGACCGAACCTGATCTATTCATTTAGTTTTCAGAGGAGTAGGTGAAATTTCGAACCTCTTGGGTTAATAAATTCTGGACCATAGAGTCCCACCCAAATCATCAAATCGTAGTGAAGTGTCAATTGTAGTTATTTTTGTATTATTGTAGCATGGGGACACCTTAGCTAGGGGCCAAGTGCTGGGTGCTGACCGACATTCTGGGCGAAGCGGCGCTGCGCAACTTCCCGCTCAAGTATTACGACCATACTAATATCGACTCTAGTGGTGCAAAACTCGAAACCCTGTGAAAGCCTCCAAAATAGCAGCTCTCATATGCTTTTTGTAACATTTAAAGTATTCAGATGTTTAAGGTTTGCATGGATAACGCATATTAGTAGATTTCCCAAAGGGGCAACTGGTGAGGCTGGGGTCGAAGACCCTAAGCCCGACTCCCTTTTTTCGCACTTTGCCCTTAATTGATGCTTTACTCAGGGGTTACCCGGCTGTCAAAGCCCCAAAGAGCCCCATTCAAACAGCCCCAAAGAGCCCCCCTAGGTCTTAGTTAGACCCCCTCCTACTTTTCTGAGGCTAAGTTGAAGTCTCCTATTAACATGACCCCGTCTCATGTGTCACAAAACGCTCGACAGCTTCAAACTTCCTTTGCTGAGATCCAAGATGAAGATCAGTGCGAATGACTTTTGGTTGAGTCCCCTCAAGCCTTACCTCAGCAAATGTCCATTCTCCATAGCAATGCAGTCCACCTTTAAAAAGACTACTCGTACCAGTAGGTGAGAGTAAACCTCTCTTGTAAATGTGGCGTCACTCCTCCCCAATGCTACAGTCTCGCTCTAGTACAGTTGTAAGGAATAGCCCCGGAACTTACAACAGTACTGTACCGGTACTGTACTGTCCTGGTGCTCTTGAAGGTGATATCTCTTTCTGGGATTCCTCCAGAGGAAATCGCGACTGTCATTAAGAAAAGAAAGAAACTGTGTCGCACCCCAACGTCCTTTGTAGCACCCCAACGTCCTGTGTAGCACCCCAACGTCCTGTTATCTTTTTCTTCCAATAAGTTCCTTGCTCTAGTGAAGCTGGCATAACAGACAGACACCCAGGGAGGCCGAGCTATAACAACTACGATCACGGTATTAAAGGGGTGACGAGACAGACTGTTAGAAAGCTGTAGTAGTTGGATTTTAGGTGTTCTATTGTGTATTTAAGTATTTTGAGTATTAGTGTCATTTAACAGACAGACGAGTGAGGCTGTAAGACTTTCATTCAGGGCTCAGTATGATCAGCCAGAGGAAAATAATAATTCAGTGCCTGTTCATGCAGTTTCTTGTTACTCCTGAAATCATTTGTCTCCATGACGAGTTCAATATCGTCATCCTCATTACCATATCTGTAATGTATGTACCGATAGCTACTTTATTTTGTGCCCACCTTGAATTTTGAAAGCAGTCACAGAAAGAAATGACTACTTTAAATAACATGTTTACTCCCTTTGCTTATTTGGACCCTACACCAGTTGAATTACATCTCGGTTGTCCCTCACTTCAACACCATCTATGGACCGAATCCCCCGTGCCCTCCACGATACTGACAACCGACACCCCCTTATTCCCCGCGCTATTTTCTTATCGCGGCACAAACCCCGCAGAGTAAGTCCTGTCGTTCCTTCGCAGAGCTGGCAGGAACTATCTTGGCTCTTGTTGCCCAGGGCTTCTACTGAGGACCCTCCCACCGAGGCTCGCCCCTGGTCGCCTGAGTTGCGTGAATGGCCTACTCCAAGGGAGGCTCGTCCTTTGTCGCCTAGGGCTTCCACTGAGGACTCTCCCACAGAAGCCAGCTCGTTGTCGTCTGAGACCCCTTCAAGTGAATCATCCATAGAAACCTTGGCACTTGAGACTCCGACAGATGAAATTCCAACATGTGTCCGCCCCTTGTCGTTTGAGACTCTTTCGAGCGACCATGCGCCTGAGTCGACCCCCCCATTGAGTGGGGCGGATGATGAACCCACAGATCTGGTTTCTGTCAGCCAAAACCAAACCAATCCGCCTAACTTTGGCACCCCTCCCCAAGAAACCCGTGGAAAGATGAGAAAAGAAAAAATGAGGGCCCCCATAAATTACCGCTTCGACAATGCGATTATTTCCCAGAACGACAATGCTCGGTCGAAATCAAACAACGTGCGCACCAAAAACACAAAGAGAGGCAAGACGTTTGCAGATGAAAGTGACGTCAGATACTCATTCATCATGTCTTCCACCGCTTCTCCTCGCCAAGTGAGCGAGAATGTCCTCCAAGGATGTATTGTTCTCATGATTGCCACCAAAGACGAGAACACTGACGAATTTCGAAAGCTCAGAGACAGCATTGTTGCGAAAGGTGGTACAGTTTACGACACCCTTGAGTCCCTCTTCCACTGGAAAGACGGAGAACTCATCGCCAACAGAGATGCTCTCCAAAAGGCATTTGGATGCATTATCGCTAAAGACTACAGCCGAACTGCAAAGTATCTCCCAGCCATATCCATGGGCTGGCCTTGTCTTACCACGGCATTCATCGAAGACATTCTCAGGGGACTAGCCATCATCGATGACTGGCCTTTCTACCTTTTTCAGCGAGGAGAGATGGACTCCAATATTTCCTGCACCCGAGATATTCATCAGTTTGCTGAGTACAGGAGGGCAATCCGTGCTCTTGGAGCAAACGACTCTTCGATCTCTTTGAAGAAACATAATCTGCTTAGCCTTTACAATTCTCGAGAAACTGCTTTTTCTGACATGCTTGCCGTATTCGTGGTCATGGGCAGAACCATCGAGGATAAGAGCACGCAGCTAATGGTCTATTTGCAGAAGCCCAATTTCGTTGAGACTGTTTACACCAATGAACAGCTAGAGTCATTGACTAGTACGTCCTCTTTCAACGAAAGTGATGCAGGAGAGACCCGTGTGAGCAGAACCGTTTTGTTTCTCAACCTGAAGGCGGAAGCGATTGATAAGGGCACTGAACAGATTGCCCAAAAGTTCGCGGAGCGCCATAGCTGGGCTCAGGTTTTTGTGCGTGATAGAGAGTGGATCATTCGAGCTGTTGCTTCAGGAAGACCTACTCAGATGCTTCGTCAAGGTCGTTGATTATTCGAGCGTGGCTGTATGTATCTAAAATCAATCAATTGCTATGAGGATAGGTAGTTCAAGTACATGTTATTGTACAGTACAGTACAGTACTTTAAGGGCATAGTAGGCCAGTTGTATCATACCGTACCGCACTGCGTAGTACCTATGGTACTCATACCGTTTCTGCACTTCCACTTTCAGTACTTCTGTAAACGGTGTAAGGGACCAGTGCACACTTCATTTCAAGTTGCATTTTCTCGTTATCACGGGCTCTTTATAATACATAGTCGAGCACTTTGCATAATAACTTCATCCCCTCCCGTTACTTGTAACTCGCTCAAGCCCGCTTAACTCCGTTTAAGTCCACTATTAGTGCTGTACATACGGTACTGTACTTCCTTCTTTGGTTTGTCGAAATAGCAACTCATAACGCGAGGCCGTGATCCATTCTTGTTATGGTTACAAGTACTGGCTGACTCACCAGTGTACAAACGTCTTTTTAATGTTTGCAATAGAGATCCAGATTGACCTCATCATGGACAACAAATATTCCAACAGAATCGTTTCGCCTGACGTATATGTAGGTACCCCTCCCAGTATGGTTTGCGTACGAAGTGACACGAGGTGTGCATCGACCCTACCAGTGCCTTCTTGGTTGGTGCGTGGCTAATCAATTACTTTCTTGTCCGAAACTGGACCGCCCATATCTATATCCTTCTCCAACTCCATCCCACGAGTCCGACTTTTTCCGTAACGTTGAGAATTCACGGGATGCTTATGATTGGCATCCCGTGGAGGAGAACCACCCAGTCTATTGTGAGTAGCGCAGTGCACTAACAATTCTGGATATGGCCCACATGATGTACATACCAGAAGAGGCAAAATCCGACCACGTCGTGATGATACTTGGGCTTCTCCTGGTGTCAAACAAACAGATCAGCCTGAAATACTCGTGGGGCTGCAAGCAAGAACAAGCAAGGCAGGGGAAGGGGAAAACAGTACTTGTAGGAGACTCTTCCAAAACTATGGTGAATGTATCCAATTAAATAACCACGTTCGTGGACAATCTCGCTGACAGTTTTGGTGTTGCAGGCGTATGGTTCTGTTCTGCTAATACCTCATCCAAATGAAAACAGCTCTATGGACATCAGGAAGCCTCCTTGTGGTTCTATTCAAGGACTCCAATCGAGAAACGCCTTTCAATAGCAGGGGTCTTACAGTATCCGCACCACAAGTGGACACACCTCGGACAACCGACTAACCCTAACATCTATTTCCCAGAAAGGCAATCATTTGCGTGACGCGCGTTGTCGGATAGTGACAACACACAATCGTGGCAATTGCGGAGAGTTTGCGCTGGAAATATTCAATTTTATGCAACCTTAACCAGTGCTAAGTTCTGAGTGGAAGTTATGACTACAAATGGACGAAATCTGTGGACAGCCTGAGCCTAGATACCCACTACGATAGATAATTAGAGCTCAGTGATCTTCCTGGCTGATGGTTGGTCTGTTCTCAATCTTCCAGGATTGGAAGTTCTGTCCTCCAGATGCATATCCATCAGTGGACCTATTGTGCCACTACGAGATCATCACGTAAAACTAATGGGATAGTTTCGCACGAGATTTGTCACTGAATCAACACGGTGCCCCAATCATATCTACAAGTACGTACTGTATTTTTTTATCACTGAACCCCCTTGATCGCAGGGTGCATTGCTCGCATGGATAGCTACGAATGTACTTGTACACTTGTACCATCACTTCTCAACTTAATTGTCATCTCCATGGCAACCAACTCTAATGGGCCCCTTCAGTGTAATCACACGGCATCCAGCAGCAAATTAAAACTGAACCCGGACATGTAGCGAATCATTTTATCAGGAAGACTTGGGAAATCGCAGGGTACTGATTGCCCCCCTTGATGAATCCAACAGCACTTGACAATGTCCGCAAAAAATTCGACGTTCATTTTTAGGTTACGAACGGCTTCCGCAATTTTGCGACGAGAAAAATACCGAAATTTGGAACTTTAGCGGCATCATACTTTGGGGCAGCACATGTACCCCAGACACCATGTGGGAGCTTTCGCACTGTTTAAAAGCAATTGATATGTAAAATAAAAAGATCCAGGTACAAGTAAGCTACAAGTACTT
This sequence comes from Yarrowia sp. JCM 30695, assembly GCA_001602355.1. NCBI lineage: Eukaryota > Fungi > Ascomycota > Dipodascomycetes > Dipodascales > Yarrowia > Yarrowia sp. JCM 30695. Next base: position 10,069 of record BCLX01000002.1, read on the forward strand.
TTAGACGTGATTTTTCCAGATTTTTTCCAATTTTTTTAAGGGCATTTTCTATGAGCAAAGTCAAGATGGGACAGTGTATATGCACCCCACATAACCACTGTACTTGTATTTGTAAATTGAGGCTTCTGTGCAAAACCGAGTCACCTTTGGGCGTCAGTGACAGCATTATACTTGTACAAATTCACATATACAAAACATTACCGCTGGGTCTTTCAAAGTACAAGCACGTACAAGTACAAGTAAAACTTCAGTGATGTTTGTTTTTCGGCTATTTTCCACTCAAACTCAATTCTTCCCGATCGTGTTCAGCCGAGATCAAGATCAATAGAAGATACAAATCAAGACAAGAATACCAGAGGATAAATGAGGGTTTTGTCTTTTGAATAGTATTTTTTCTGAATTTGTTTTACTTTTACTAAAAATTGTTATGGCCATTTCAAGACACCAAAAATAATAGTCATTAAATAGCGTTTTGGGACCAGTGGGGACATCACAGCTTTTGACAGGTTCTGTACCTTCCCATCAAGACATGTCGACAAGAACTCAGCTGATGGTCATCCGGACCTCTTGATTACTGGATGGACTAGTCCACGATCGACTACAGTACAGCATTTCACGCGAAGCAATTTATTGAAGATATTTGAGCGGCTCTTGCCTTGCTCCATTTTTTAGCAAGTGGTTAATCCGAAAGCAATGACGTTTTTTTTGACATATCGTCTCTTCTCCCTACCGATTTCGAAGCAATTACAGCTCTCAGCTCACTACCTTTATGGGTTGTTCTCATTATTGCGGTGAGGATAAGGTGTGGCTTCGATGATTTCCAGGGTCGGCTGGAATTGGACTCCTCCATGGCCGTAGCCATAGTTTGACATATCTCCTGCTACCCGCGACTGAGTAATAGATATAGCCTTGCGATCGAAGCAGCCGCTTGCTTGGATTCGCTTCTTGTTCAAGCGAATGGAGTCTGGTCGTTTGGCTTCCAACTGTTCACGAAGCTGGCCGTCGGGATTGTTGGCAGACTCCGGTAGCGAAATACCGTCATCATCAAAGGCAGTGGTAAAGTAAGATCTCACTTTCTCGGGTCCAACTGCAGTACCAGAAGTGATTCTGTCGTCTTTGCTTGCGTTGGTGCGATCCAGTGGCACCGGGGCATAAGTATCTGCTGCAAGATGCACCTCTCTGTGCTCTTCCGTACTTGTAGCTGAGCTCTTGCGCTTGTGTCCTCTGAACGACCTGAGTAATTTGACGATGAGTCTTGGTTGCGAGCGCTCCGAATCGGATGCAGGGCTGGACTGTCGAGGCTGTCGCTCACGAAGTGGGTCGTCTGAGGAAGACTTTGCCATTGCGCGTGTTGTATCAGTTATGCTGGTAGTAATGATTAAACGTACCGGTATGGATACAAACAAGTCTTTTACAACACAGACGTAAATAAGGGTATCTTAATTTGTAGAGATCTGTGTAAACACCTTATCTTCGGCGTAATGTAGAAGCTACTTGTAGCTGTTAACTGAGAGCGGGAGTCTTCCACGCGATACTTAAAAGTAGTTGTAGCCTACACGCGACACGAAAACAATAATTAGATGCTGAATTATACTGTATGATATATCTGTTCTTTCCAAACCCTTATAACTCCTCGGAATACTCTCCTTCAGACATTTCATCCTCAGTTTCAGGGATCACAAAGCCTCGGAGATCATCTTCGTCAGAATCATCTTCTGAGTCCTCTTCATCCTCGTCCTCCTCATCACGTCTTCGGCGAGAAGGAAGACCCGTGTAAACACCATCGACAATACCCTCATTGTCAGTATCAGAATCATCCTCGGATTCCTCATCCGAGGTCTCCTCCTCTTCGTCATCAGACAGCACGATAATTGCTTCTCTCTGCTTCTTCTTGAGTCTTGACTTCCTTGGCTCCTCCTCCTCTTCTTCTTCTTCTTCTTCTTCTTCTTCTTCTTTTTCGTCGTCAGAGTCAGTGAAGACTGCATTTGACTTCCTCTTGGGCCTACTAGGCTGCTCGTCTTCATCGTCTTCGGAGTCAGCTACAATAGGTCGTTTCTTGGGCAGGAACTGCTCGTCTTCAGAATCAATGTCTGAATCGTCAATCTGAATCGGAGACCTAGGAGCAGAGGCAGCATGAGAAGAGGGGGCAGGAGAGGAGGCGTCACTGTCACTCATAATAGTCACATCTCCATCGATGTCTCCATCCTCTTCAGCTTCCTCATCGTCCACTACGAATCCATCATCCTCGTAGTCACTGACCTCCTCACCAGGTTGTCGGCTATCCGATTCGTCGTCGTCGTCGTCAACGTCGATAGATTCCGCCGCTCTTCGGCTGGATCCATCGTTAACCCACACTCCACAGTTGGTGCATCGATCTTCCTCTTCCTCCAGCTCCCAGTGGCACTGAGAGCACCTCTGCACGCCATCCTCCTCATCCAGATGATGCGAGTTCTCCGCAGACATGAACGATTTGAAGACCTTCTTCTTCTTTAGATCCTTGGCGTAAGGCTTGTCCTGCTCCTTCTTGCGTTTAGCAAAGGGCTTTTTGAGACTCGGATCCACTCCCACTATCTTGGAGACGATTCTCTCAGCCATAGACTTGAGAGTCAGCGAAAGTGTAGGAGCCTTGACGATTCTGGTTCGACACTCAGGGCAAGAGTTGTTGTTGACAAACCACTGCTTCAAACACGGATAGCAGTAGTTGTGTCCACAATTCAGCACAAACGGCACAAACATGATGGATTGGCAAATGGCACACTCCAGATCTTGGCCCACATCACACAACAGACCAGCGTATTGGTTTGATCCGTGCGCCTCACGGAACTCACGAATGTCTGTGCTCATTGTTGATGGTAGTAGATTGAAGCGATGAGGTTTGGAGCAGCTTACCGAAGTGGTGGTGTTTGTGTGAATGTGCAAATCAGAGAGCTTTGAGAGAAAAGCTGAAGCCTGCATGTGTAACGCGTCCCACCATATCTTTTTCATGGGCAAAACCCTAACCTTAGTGGATCCGTCAAACAGGAATATGCAAGGCATACTGTAGAAGTTGCACTTTCCATATGAGGCAACAATTATGGGGCAGCAGTATACTCGGAATACCCGTCAAACTTGACTGGTTGTCCCGGTGCCGTCCTTTGTTCCTCTCCTATTCCATCTTACATTTTTTCTATAATAAATCAATTAATTACCGTAGTCTATAAGCTGGCCAGCGCGTCTTTGATGAACACGTTCTGATCCATCTGGGTCTTGTACTTCTCCACTACCGTCTTGAGAATTTCAGAGGCTCCATCCACGTCGTCTCCCGTGATCTGTGACTTCCACTCGGTCAGAATCTCCTTGAGAAGTTTATTGCCAGCAACGAGATCCTCGGAAGCGTACTTTTTGGCCTTGGTGCCAGAATTGACGTCATCCAGCTCCTGAGCCTTTCTTTTGGCCATATTAACCACCTTGGTTGGAAACTTGACCACCTCAGCCACGTGTGTACCGTAGGACTTGGAGGACACGCCAGGAACCACCTTGTAAAGCAGAGTAATGTCATCGGAGGACTCTCCCACATGAGCAGCCACGTGCAAGTTATCTACACTGTCAGGATGCTCCTTGGCCAGCTCTGTGAGCTCGTGGAAATGAGTAGCGAACATTGAGAAGCAGTTCATTTTGACAATGTGCTCGGAAATAGCCCAGGCAAGACCGAAACCGTCGTAGGTGGATGTACCTCGTCCCAGCTCGTCAATGATGATCAGAGACTTGTCCGTGGCACTCTTGAGGATGGCAGAAGTCTCCAGCATCTCACTCATGAAGGTAGAGAGACCCTTGAGCTGGGAGTCACCAGCCCCCACTCGGGCCAAGATGCAATCAAAAATCGAGATCTCGGCCTTATCACAGGGCACAAAGCATCCAATCTGGTTCATGAGCACAATAACACCCACCTGACGAATGAAAGTACTCTTACCTCCCATATTGGGACCAGTAATAACCAGGAACTTCTTTCCGTCTTCGCCTAGATGGACATCGTTGGGGATGAATGTATCCTGAGCTTCAAGGCAAGGATGTCGAGAAGCTGTGAGAATGCACTTTCTGTCCTCGGAGTAATCGCAAACGGTAGGGCGAACATAGTTTCGCTCAATAGCAACGGTTGCAAAGGCAGTCAGCACATCAAGCTGACCCAAAACGGCAGAGCAACGCTCCAGAAGAGGGCAGTAAGAACAGGCAATCTCAATGATCTCCTTAGCCAACCGCGACTGGATCTTCTTGTATTCTTGAGAAAGCTCAGTGAACTCATTCGAAAGACTTCGCAGCTCGTTGGTGGTGAAAATGATGCCAGCCTTAAGAGTAGCAAGCTCCTTAAACTTGGACAGGCCTCGCAGACAGGAGGCGTCGGTTCGGGTCAGTCGGAAACTCCAGCCATGAACGTGGTGGTTCTCAAACTTGAGCTTCTTGTCCATCTCCATGCCGAGCTCGTCGGAAACCATGGCGAAGATGTCCTTCATTCGGTCCTGGCAAGCTTCCAGACGAGCCTTTGTGTCATTCAGACCCTCCTCCATATCGGGGTTGATCATGAACTCATGCGAGTCGATTGAGTTGAGGTCAATGGTAGACTCAACGAGCTCCTCAAACTTTTGCAGACCAGTGATGATGGAATCAAGCTGAGTCAGAAATGTATCCTCAAGGAGCTCAGACTGGGTGTTTCGCAGATCAGAGGCAATGTGAGGAAGAGTGGCAACCATCTGGTAAACTCGCACAACATCCTCCAGAGAAGCAGCTTGTCGCATAAACTTTCGAGTCAGTCTGTTGAGATCGGGGATGGTAGAGAGGTTCTGTCGGATAGATTCGAGCTGATCACTTTCAGTGAAAATCCCCACAATCTCGTGTCGCTTCTCAATCTCAGCCTTGTCCATCAGAGGCTGCTTGACCCACTGAGCAAGGGTTCGAGAGCCTGTAGCAGTCTTGCAGACGTTGAGAAGACCATATAGAGAAGATGTCTTTGAGGAGTCCTTGACAGAAGGCATGAGATGCAGAGCCTTGAGTGCAGATGCATCGAGCTTCATGTACTGGGATAGTGTGTGTGTCTTGATGGTGAAAGCCCCATGGTTGCTGGTGTCCGAATTGAGAGACAAGTACTTGATCAGGCAAGCCAGTGATCCCAGAGCGTTCTTGAGACCAAGCTCAGGAGAAGTGGGCTGCAGTTTCTCGGCGAGCAGGTTATCGAGGTTGCTTTCCACCTCGCTAACGTTGAACCAAGAGGACTTTGCGTCGGTTCGAGACACTCCAGCACGCTCAATGACAACTTTGACCTTGTCGTCGGATGTGATGCACTCCTTGACATCCAACTGGATCAGAAGAGATTCCAAGTTGCTCATGCATTCATTATCTTCGAACTCAGAAACACCCAGGACATGGTTGTTGAGATCGACAAAAGCCAGACCAACAGTGTCACCCTGAGTCTTGACAGCAATAGCCACGGGGTTGGTGTTGAGCTGTCCAGACATGAGATCCTCGACCTGCGAAAGGTTACCAGGACTTCCCCAGGCAGTCATTCGCCATTTTCCATCCACCTTACCATAGATCTCGACCTTGAGTCCATAGTTGACAAGGGCGTCTCGCAGAAAGTTCTGGAAGCCAGCAGTGGCAATAGTCACGTACTCCTGCTTCAGATCAGTGGTTTTGAGGGCTGTAAGTGTTCTGTAGACTCGTTCAGCCACGTATCGAGCATCAACTCCAAACAGAACATACCCGTCAGGGCGCTCAAACACGCGAATGGTACCTCCATTATCACTGGGCTCCTCTCTTTCCTCAAGACCTTTGTAGAAGGCAGTCAGAGATCGCTCCTCCGTTTTGTCGATGTTGAATTCTGGTCTTGACATGTCGTGTTGAGGTGTGAAACGCGAACCCTGAAACTTGGCTTAATTAATTCACCCACGCGTTTGAGTTCAGGTTTGGGTTGAGTGTTATTAGTAAGCTGCTGGGAGGAGAGTAAGGAGTGAAAGAACTGAAACACCAATACAAGATGACAGAGCGAACAAAATTGGGAAATGACCGCCATTCCAAGGCGGAAAGCCATCAAAGCATGCTTTCTGGATTCTCATCTAGATTATCCATTTTTTTTTTACGGCTGCTTTTACAGTGAGAGGTTTGGTGTTTCAAAGTCGTCGCTATGCACGTCCAGAACATCGACTGTCAGCTAGCGACGGTTCATTACGAAAAACCAACGACTATAACTTCGTCTCGGACAAGGCCACGTGAGCCCATCGGCACCTAAATATCCGATTGAATTTGCAAAAAGCTGGGCCGAAAACAGACTGCATTTTGCGATGCAGATGCAGGGACCACACATGAAAAGAGGACCTTGGAGGTATGGGGAACGGCTGAAACCGCAAAAAGGATGCAAGAAAAACAACAGACAAAGAAGCTCATACGGTATCTGCCAGAAGCTACACGATACGAGCAACCGGGGCAGCCGTATGCCGGATACTTTACCCCGGTAGTGTCTGCTGGTACGAGCAGCTCTGAGTTAGAATTCCGCTCGATCGCATTGGACAATGTATACAGTCAGGATTGGCGAAAGGCTTGTCTCAAAGTAAGGATTCGACTTGTCTCAGGCAATAGCGATGGACCCGTTATAATAACGGTGAGCTCAGGCGATCAAATAATATGACACAAGGCCGCTTTAGTCTGACGTTGAGCAAGACAAGAGTCTTATCAGTCCTTGTTGATGCAGAAGCAGGAAACAGCGACCCTTGCAAGCTTGTGCATGTGGACACAGAAGCCATGTAGACAGAATGACAGCAGGTAACAGACTAGGGATGCTCCAATGAGCGGACGAGATGCGACATCTGTAGCCAAGTACCACACAATACCACGCTAGAAGCTTTTCTAGGGTCTAACTGCTCATACATGTGTTAACACTTGATGTGGCATGTGACTAATGAGATATGCGACTTGGAGCTGCCTGGTTAGTGCTAATGTAGCCAGCCGTACACTCCTGTAACTGCCAAAGCTATCTACAAGTACTCGGGCCGCAGGTGTTGCGATATATCGTCTAATTGATCATGGTATTACTAAATATCTTACTGGGGTGCGAGGCAGCCATTGGAGTTGGCGGACCGCAGGCCTCCGACAGAAACGTGGTACTGGTGCTTGTCGGGAGTGGTGCTACCAGTGGCAACATTGAACTCGGGCTGGATGGTGACCGAGTTGATGCCGTGCTCGTGGAAAATCTTCTTGATTTCGTTGGACAGAGTCATGAATTCAGAAGGGTCGGAGGCCACGCCAACATGTAGAGTGGCGACAAAGGTATCTTCCTTGAGGATCCAGATATGCAGATCGTGGAGCTCCTCGACGCCATCAAGGGCGACAATCTCGTTCTTGACGTCCTCGGCGTTGATGTTCTGGGGAACGGCCTGCAGCAGAATTGAAGAGGTGGATCGGCACAGAGGCAGAGCAGAGGAGAAGATGATGACGGTGATGACAAGGGAGATGACGGGATCAGCGTAGTACTTCCACGAGTAGTCGGTCTTCCAGATGAAGAAGGCGGTGGCAATGACACCAATGTTTCCAAGAGCATCGCCCATAACATGGAGGAAGACGCCCTGCATGTTGAGCGAAACGTGCTTCTTCTTCTCGTTCTTCTTCTTGGCGTGGAAGTGGGTGGCATGCTCGGACGAGTCAATGTTGGAGATGGATCGTCGGTGGGAAGTGGGATGCTGGAGCAGAGAAGTCTGTTCTGTGGGGGCGGTGAACTGAGAGGCAAGCACATTATCAACGGCCTCCTCCTCGTCGTGGTCGTGTCCGTGATCATGTCCGTGATCGTGTCCGTGGCTGTGTCCAGCATGGCCATGCTCGTGGAACAGCAGCAGACCAACAATGTTGGAGCACAGACCAGCAGTGCCGACAACGGCAATGAGCTTGGGGTTGGTGATGATTTGGGGTTCAAACAGTCGCTGGATGGCCTCAAGCAGGATAGTGAGACACAGAGCCAGCAGAAAGACGGCGTTGGCCAGAGCACCGAGAATCTCGGCTCGCTGCCAGCCATAAGTGTACTTGGAGTCGGCGCCTCGAGACTTGGCTACTCGGACGGCCCAGAGGGCGATGATCAGTGAAAAGACATCGTTCAGCATGTGGAACGAGTCGGCCACCAGGGCGAGGGAATGGACAGCATAACCTGAGTTAGAGATGAGAATAGATGGATCGATCCCTGAGACCTGAGATCCCACGGCTATTGCACTTTGTGTACTCACCAACAATGGCTTCCAGCAGGAAGAAGCAGGTGTCGATAATGAGCAGCGCAATCATGCGGTACTCCCGCGATGTGAGCGACATGGTTGTATGATGTGTGATGTGAAGATGGGACTGGTCGTGAAGAAAATTCAGATGGTCGAGGCTTTCCTTCTTATTATGAGTCTCTTTCTCTTTTTTTTTTTAGGTGTGAGTCGGGGTGTCCTGTCGTGTTGACTGTATCAAAATAGCCAAAAGCATATAGCCGTACATTTAGCTCGGGGTCTTTGTATCAACGTCGTGTCGAAGCGCAAATTTATGTACGAAAAAGTCTATGGTCAGGGAGCGTTCTGACAGGCGTAAAAATATGACAGATTGGAGGGGGTGGAACGACTCTTCCAAAGCTTCCACAGATATACGCGTCGCGCTTGTATTTTGCATAAAAACTCCTCTCTTCTTTCACAACAGCTACCCCGCCCACTTGGCCCACCTAGACACAGAGTTCTGTGCTAGATACCTTGATGTGCGTCAACGTGAAAGGCGGATAAGGGGAACCATGTTCGTCATTAAGGGGTGGGTCTTGTTAGACTGGGATTCTTTGGGCCCTTTCGAAAATGCATGCCATGGCGATTCCTGGAGGGGTAAATAATATTTCCAGGGGCATGCCTGACAGATTTGCAGCCAGGAACATGCAGGATATACCGCCTTGAAACCGTGGATTTCCGGACTCATCTTTTCACAGTCTTCAAACAAAAGCGTCTGGGGTCAAGCTTTCGGCTCTGTCTGGGTCTGTCCTGTCTTCCTCGTACTGCGATCCTCGCTGTACTGACGCACGTTCAAATAGAGTTGACGATTCAACTAGCGCTGAGCGAAACCACGCTAGTGACGCTGTTCTGGTAAACAAGTCTACTCTCAAAGTATTTGCAGCTCGCATCCGGCATGCTATTGAACGGGTCAGCTGCTCTTGATAATACGTGCTTGGCCCTAGCATCAACGGTCCCTGTCAATACAAAGTTTCGACTCTAAAGTGACAGAGTCCTCGGAGAAGCATATTGGCCCGGTCTCAACCGTGTTACTTTTTCTGCTAGACTGACGCAGTGACGACAAGGCACATCATTGGCGAACTGTGCTTGTTGTAGCTCTCAAGCTGCATTGCGGCGAAGAAGAAATCTAGCTAAATAAGCTACAAACCAAAAGATAATCGATTTCATCTGATAACGTCAATCAGTTTGTGACGTAATCATTTTGAAGTAACAGTAGGTCTCGATTCAAAATCCTTTGACGTCCATTTGATTTGCCTAAAACTTTCAAACAATACAAATGCCATAGATACAAACTCGGAGAAAAATCTGCCATCTGATAAATTAAGCTGTGGGCGATAATCGGTGACAATCTTCTTGCTTCAGTTTGATCACACGAGCAGAACGACGAAGAAGCCAAAGTTAAGCTGCTCATAGCTGCATCTCTAGCTCTCTTAGATGTCCGCCGGGAGCCGTTGCTGGCTCATCCGCACGGCCTATTATTGCTTATTCCTCCTTAATCTTGCTCAATTTGCCCGAACTGCCTTGTTTTCTTCTCATCCATGCATCATCAGAATGTATGAAACCATATTCGCAGGGGTAAATCACAGATCTGGAGGAATAGTACATCGACTACGGGTCCAAGGAGATATACCACCCGAAATGACAGTCCTTTTACGTCAAATGTTTCTTTTAAATCCCTGACGAGGCTCTCAAATTCTCTCCAGACTTAAGCTTAGCCTCTGGGCAGAAAACTATTCCGGAGTTAATTTTAGAATGTTCCTACATTGCTTGGCAAGCCTGCTGAGAGAAATTGTCGCCCTGGCATGCCTCTTGCAACTTCGGAGTCCGTCGGGGTCCGAAACGCTCTTCGTCTCCTGTTGAGCTTATAATTTTGCTGGCTAGCACGCTAACATCATGCATGGTCAAGAACAGAGAGCCAAAACCTTAAATGTATCTCCAGCTCAGATTCACGTGACTCTCGGGGTGACAAGTAAGCTTCGACAGTAGATGCACACCACACAAGCGAAACAATCATGTCGTTGACGACCAGAGATGATGTGCGAAATCGGCTGCGGCCTTTTGGAGTCATGTGAGTACCGGTATTACGACAATGAATGGATTACCAAGCCTGGACGGCTTCATTTTGAGCACAGCGTTCATGAGCCATTAACCACAACACACAATCGGCCCCACTAACAACAGATTCGAATCAACATTAACTGATCTCATCAAAGGTATTCGAGCAGCCAAGGATTTGCCTGCAAAGGAACGGTTCCTGAAACAGGCCGTCTCGGATTGCCACCAGGAGGCTCGAAACCAGGATCTGACCGTCAAGACACTCGCCATCCTGAAACTGGCATACCTGGAGATGTTGGGTTATGACATGTCGTGGGCTTCATTCCATGTTCTGGAGGTCATGAGCTCGCCAAAGTTCCAGCAGAAGCGAGTGGGCTACCTTGCTGCTATCCAGTCGTACCGTGACGACGACGATGTGCTGATGCTAGCAACGAACCTCCTGAAACGTGATCTCACATCTTCTTCACCGGTTGAGGTCTCAGTCTCGTTGTCAGCCATCGCCACCATTGTGACACCTTCGCTAGCTCAGGATGTGCATCCCGAAATCGTCAAAATGCTGTCTCATTCCAAGCCATACATTCGAAAGAAGGCAGTGCTGGCCATGTACAAGATATTCCTGCAGTACCCCGAGGCACTACGAACGTCATTTTCTCGTCTGAGAGACAGACTTGACGATTCTGACCCTTCGGTTGTTTCCGCCACTGTCAACGTCATTTGTGAGCTGGCCAAGAAACACTCAAAGAACTACGTGCCTTTAGCCCCACAGCTATACCAGCTGCTGACGACATCTTCCAACAACTGGATGATGATCAAGATTCTTAAGCTGTTCTCGTCACTGGCACCTATCGAGCCTCGTCTCAAGCCTAAACTGCTTCCTCAGATCATGACTTTGATTCAGTCAACGTCAGCGCTCTCTCTGCAGTATGAGTGCATCAACTGTATTGTTAGCGGAGGTATGCTTGGGGAGGACGACCATGACGTGGCTGGAGTCTGTGTCGAGAAGCTTTCGTCTTTTGTCAACCAGGGCGACCAGAATCTGAAGTATGTGGGTCTCTTGGCGCTCGGAAAGATTGTCAAGGTCCACCCTGTTCTTGTTGGAAAGCTCCAGGGTGTCATTCTCGAGTGCCTTAAGGAGAACGCAGATTCAACTATCCGAGAACGAGCTCTGGAGCTCGCCAACGATCTTGCATCGGAACACAATGTCGAAACCATTGTGAACTTGCTCCTTTCTCAGCAGCTCACGCACGCATCCATCTCATACATCCTTGACATGTGCTGCAGAGATACATACTCGCTCATCTCGAACTTTGAGTGGTTCCTGAATGTGCTCAAGAAGCTTGCTCTTGTGGACTTCCCTCTGGAGGACCCTGCACGAATCGGAGAGACTCTGCGAGACCTCTGTATGCGAGTCCCTGATATGAGAGAGGAAATCACCGGCGTTTGCTACGAAATCTTTACTGATGGAGGAGTCTACCTCAGAAACCCCGGTGTTCTGCCTCCTGTTCTCTTCTGTCTCAGCGAGTACCCCCTGCATCGACAAAAGGACATTCTGGACTTTTGCCTCAACTCGTACTCGCACGTTAGAGAGAACAGTGGCAGCAACAACAACGCTGTCGATCTGGCAGTGTGTGTATGCATCGTTAAGGTGTTTGGGAAGTTCTGCGAGGGTATCATTTGGTCCTCTCCTAATGAACTTTACGTGAAGAAGACGGTGGCTAATGTGGTCAAGTTTCTGTCGTCATACCTTGCATCCCCAGACTACGAGCTACAGGATTTCGCCACCCAGTTTTCTGAGCTGTTTAAGGTCATTTCTGAGTCTCTCGAAGAGGAAGGTGTCCCTGTGCTTCTCACCGAGGTGCTGCCCTCTTTCTTTGCATACGAGCTGAACCCTGTGGCCCCAGACACCCAGAGACGAATTCCGTTCCTGGACCTTGAACTTCCCCCTGAGCTTGAGCAAACCCTCGAAGTGGATTTCTCTGACATTGAGGATGAGGATGTTTACGTTGAGGAGGAGCTGGTTCCCCAGTTTGCTTCTACGGTGAGTGGAGTTCAGAAGGAGAACCTCATTGATGCCCGGAAGGAGCGTCTTGAGAAGCAGAAGGACGACCCGTTCTACATTTCTCGTGACACCACTCCCAACCCTCTGAAGGACGAGCAGGTTGATGTCGATTCTATCCCCGTGGTGGATCTACAGATCAATGAGACCTCGATAAAGACCCCTCCTATTCAGACGAAGCCCAAGCGCAAGGTTAAGATTATTAAGGATGAGCAGATTGAAGGCGAAATCGTCCCCAAGCAGGAGGTTGTCAAGAACGTCAAGAAGAACGTGTTGATTCGACCTAACCAGCTCGACAAGTTCGATTTGGAGGACGATAAGGATTCTCCCGAGATTGAGCAAATGAAGCAGGAGCTCAAGGACAAGAAGGACAAAAAGGACAAGAAGGACAAGAAGGACAAGAAGGACAAGGAAAAGAAGCCCAAGAGCAAGAGCAAAAAGGAGGGCGCGGAAGGCGAGGTCAAGGAGAAGAAGCGCAAGAAGCGAGTTGCTGTAATTGAGTAGATCAATGCATGTGATTATTCATTTTATTTGTCAAAAGTGACGTTGTAATTCATTTCGCGTACTGTCAACCTTAACGCACGGAATCACGTGTCCCAATTTAGATAGGGTTCCTATCAAGGTTTCTGTGGCGTTGTACAAGCATGGTGTCAGTAAGATTAGGGGTTATCAGTAAAGGGAAGTGCAAGTGAGAGAACCTTGGGAGAAAGGAGGGAGTGGGAAAGACAGGGCCCCTAAAATAAACGGACGAAACGTAAACATCAAAAAGGGAAAGCCGACCATTTGGAGATGGCGTTTTTTTCACGTCACTTGTGACACTTCCCCTGAAGTAATGCAACCGGCTGCCCCATCTGACCAGTCAATTCCCGCCCCCAACAGGCCACCCCACAGGACACTAAAAGAGTGCAGGTTGCAGGTGACTATAGCCTGTGTCATTTGGTAACCACAGTACCGTCCCTTACTCCGCACACTCTATAAATTTAAGCTTTTGGGGTTCCTGATAAAGCCTTCGCCACCTAGCCTTCTGTGTCTCTTCTTTCTCTCTCAACTCTCAAGAATCTCACAAACTCACCGAAAAGAACAGCCAATAAATTAATTCTTTCCGCAATGTCTCTTATCAACGGCGACACCGACGCCCAGACACCTTCAGACCGCCCCTCGACCGCTTCAGCGTCGCAGACAAAGAACCGGTGCCTATTTGTGCTCCACTCCAAGCGAAACGACTGGAAGGGCTACGGTAAGGTCGAATGTGCCTCATTTGATCATTCCAAGGATAGTCCCTACTCGCTGAAGCTTACTGACGCTCAGATTAAAACCATCGGATCTACCAGAGGCAGAAACAACAACATCCATGTTCCCCGTTCCTTCAAGCTGGTTTCTCGCAACCACGCCAGCTTTGTGGCCACCGATAAGCAGCTGTACTTGTTCGATTACAACGCAAAGTACGGTACAAAGCTGGACGGTGTGAGACTCGATCTCGACACTTTTTACCCAATCAAGGAGGGTTCTCGTGTGAGTCTTTCTCCTGACTGCAAACATCAAGAGACAGCCTTTGACTTTGTGGTTGAGAGTATCAAGTTTGACGCTGTTACCGCAAGTCCCTCTGTGACTTTTTCAGACACCAGTGTCATCCACAGATATGACAGTGAGGTCGAGGTCTCTCAGAACACCAGCATCGTCATTGATTCTGACGACGAGGATGAGTGCGAGGACTCTTTGGAACAGCACAACCCTGCCGTCATTGTTGCAGTCAGTGACGACGATGACTCTGACCTGGAGGCCCAGAGACTTCATGAGCCAGAGGACGAAGACGAGGTCGAGGACGAGGACGAAGAAGAAGTGGACGAGGACGCTGAAGAGGAGGAGGGTGATGAAGACGAAGAAGAAGAAGAGGCAAACGTCAAGTCTAGACCTTACAGCTGGGGCCGACAGTGGGTTGGAGGCGATGGCGACTCTGACGACAACGATCTCGAGCCTCCTACTCTGGCGGAGCTACTTAGGATCCCTTCCACCTCCCAAGAACCCACGGACCACGAAACCCGTGAGCGTTTCACACTATTCTCAACGCCTAAGAACAAGGTGTCTGTGACTGTAGAGAATGACAGCATCTCTCACTCAGAATCTATTTACAGTACCCCTTGCTTGAGACTAATTGAGAAACCTGCGCAGGGTTCGGAGACTCAACCTGAAGTTACCAAGGAGTACTTCCTGTTTGAGGAAGACGAGAAGGCTGAACAGGCAGTAGCCGCAGAGACTGTCGAGGGCGCCGCTACTCAGGGATCCGAGATCATTGATACTAAGGAGTCCGCTGAGACATCTCCCAAGCAGAAGCTCGCACCTGTGGTGGCAGAGGTTCCTATTAAGCTTGCTGAGGTGTCCATCGAGGAGGCACCTGCTGCCGAGAAGGCCCCAGATCAGGAAACAGCCTCTTCCAACACCGTCACAGAGCCCATTGTGACATTTTCGGCCTCTCAACCACTTCCTACAGCCGTATTCGAGGAGCTGGCATCCATCCCTCGATCTCGAAAGCGAGGTCGAGACGAGCTGGAGAAGGAGGACGAGGAAGACCTTACCCCAGCCCCCAAGAAGCCCTCTGGCCGCGGAAGATTTGGTCAGATCTTCACCGCTGTTGCTGCCGGCATGCTCGTCGGAAGTATTGGCACGGTGACTGCTCTGGCTAGCATGTCCACCTAAGTGTCCCCAGTTATATTTGCTAACTACTGAGTATTAAGAGCGTAATGAATTATTTATATGTAACTCGTGTAATTTCTATGCTATTATGTATTATTATATGCGATTGTACACACACAGTACTGTTTGGGAACCGTTTATGGGTTCCATGTGTGTGCGATATGCGCCAAGCTTGCTCGGGATGTACTGTAGTAGCTGGCAGTTTTAGCGATGATCATTTGGAGATAGTGGAGCAAGTGTTCATGGGTGGTCCCTCTCGCTTCTTGCGATGCCCCTTCTAGTGGCAATCTCCTGTAGGCTATCCTTCAGCTCCTTCCATCCAGGACATTACACCAACTGGCTTGGGGTTCTTTCGATTCAATCCAGCAGTCCTTGATCATTGAGATGGCTAATAAATGCAAGTAGAGCCTCGTTCTCCTTCATGATATCTGTTCTGAAGAGCTTTTTGTACAGAGGCATCTTTTTAGGAGCCTGATATCGTCTATAGACCTTTGAGGCGTGGTCTGTTGACTGAGCAGGCGTATTAGATGCTGTTGGTCCCTTTGAGAGTCCCTTTGAGGCAGCAGCACCTGACTTGTCGTGTGAGAATCTGCACTTGTCTCCAAATCTGCATTTTCCCGTTTTCATGAAGAATGTGCATTTTTTTGGGCCATTTTCTTTGTTTCCAGTATTACTGGCTGTGCTGGCTGTTGAGGACTTTTCTCCGTCTTCTGGTGGATTTGACCTCTGTTTCTTTGTTTGCTGTTCCTTCTCCTGCTTCTCCAGTACCCTCTTTCTCGTTGGCCAGTTTTGGCGTCGTTCGGCTCTCCACTTCTCAATATCTTCTGGTGTGACTAGCAGTACCGATGTTCCCTGGATAGGCACTGGTCCACTAGCCGCCAGCTTTTTGGCTAGCAGAGATTCTTCGTCTTCCTCGTCTTCCTCGTGATGTTTAGGAGCAGTTGTGGGAGTAGGCGCGGTGCCGCTGTTGTTTGGAGGCGGTGGGGGAGGCGGTGCGTAAAAATATGACATAATGTGTGCTGTAGATCTGTTTCGCTGGAAATATTTTCGATCCTGATAGTGGAGTATTTTGAGGTGCGTCTGACCTGCAAGCTGTGTGGGAGCTATTTTGTCTGACTCAGCGTTTTTCCACTCTAGGTTTGGCGACCCCCAACCGCTAGCCCCTCACACTAATTATTGACTCTTAGGCTTCCGCGCGAATACTTCCCTCTCCTCAACACCAAAAACCAAAAACCACACACACAACCAGATACACAGCCATGTCCAACGGTAGCATCATCAGCAGAACGACCAACTACATCTTCTCCAAGGACTTTGTCAAGTGTGAGTATCCGGCTTCCATTGCCTCAATTGGCAGGCCATCAAACGCTTTTTCCGGACCCCAACTTGAGTCAATACTGTTGAGCGATGTTGACTTATTCGGGGTAAACGATTAGGACCAGGAGGTGATTGCGTCTTTGGGAGTCAACCAGCAGCTTTATTTCTGCGCTGTTAGAGACATAAAAGACACAGTCTGATGTTCTGTTTGGTCACATCAGTGATGTTGATGTGACATTGAATTAGATCGCCCATCATAAACCTCAAGAACACCCTAGTTATCCAAACCTCCGCTTATACTAACTCAGACATCTGTTCCACCCACTTCTGGGGCCCCGTTTCCAACTTTGGAATCCCCGTGGCTGCCGTGATGGATCTTAAGAAGGACCCCACCAAGATCTCCGGCCCCATGACCGGCTCTCTGATTGTCTACTCTCTGGTCTTCATGAAGTACGCCACCGCAGTCACTCCCTGGAACCCTCTGCTGTTCGGATGCCACTTTGTCAACGAGTGTGCCCAGCTTGGCCAGGGTGCTCGATACGTCAACTACTGGTACTTTGGTGGACGAGAGAAGGCTCTCAAGGACGGAACCGCTGCCCCTCTCCCCGAGAAGCAGTAGATAGAATACACACGTAGACGGAATATAAAAGTGATTGATTGATTGATTTTTACGGGTGTTGTGACGTAGCGGGGATAAGCACCCAATCGGTTAGAGTGAGACATCATCGAGCTTAGCGGACTTTGAAATGTCCCACGCGATGCACTCCAGAGGCGAATTTTGGCATTAATGAGCGACATATTAAGAGCTGCGGCATAGCTTTACCGACTCCATCATGTATTGCGATAGTAAGACGTGTCCCGAAAGATACGGCTGGTATTTCCTGCCTGTTCAATGTTGCGGGGTGCATAAATCCATTGAGGCACTTACCAATAGCCGAACAGTTGAAGCGTGGGAGTATGTACATACTCATGGGGTAGGGTTGGTGTAGTTACTCGAATCTGAAAGTCACCATGCAGAGTGTTGACTTGTCTCGAGTACTTCAATTGATTTATATCTTAGAGCACGTCTGCTTGTTTTACTCAAGCTAACTAAATTGAGTTGTACTTGAAGGCTTTAAGAAGGGGTTCCTTAGCATCACTGATAACGACACCCTGGAAGCTGGAAGAGGGTAATAGGTGATATTACCATTCAGGAATGCTATGAACCACTATAGAACTTATGTAAGACTACAGTTTCTCAATTCCCTCAAGAAATGTGGCTTATATCGCTTCTCTCGCGTACTCCCAGAGCAGCTTACATAATCACACAATGTCCACATCGTAAATTCTGGTCTATACTATTGAGGAAACATCAAAAGTAATATAGAAAATATCTCAGCCATAATTACTGCTATTTTTAGCCTATTTAATCCTTCTAGCCACTTGTCTACATCACCACGACCTTTTTCTCACTACCATCACCACGCCTCCGTTAACCCAAACCCTGATACGCCTCCAAACCTAAATGCGTTTGTGCAGTTGTGTAAATCATTCGAACCTGACATCCAGCAACCGCAACTAAAGAACATGTCTGCACAGGCATTGAAGGAGTTGCTAAAGCGATGCAAAGAAGCCATCTCTGGCGGTCGGTTTCCCGATGCTATTGAGGCCGGAAACGACGCTCTCGAAGTTGACGAGGAAAACTACCAGGCGTGAGTACCACCCGAAGATGTGAATCATCAAAATGATCGTTTGACTAACACAGAACGCTGCTGCTAGGAAAGGCCCAGCATCTGAACAAGGATGACAGCGCAGCAATTGCTGCTTACGACAAGGCTATCAAGCTGGAACCCACCCAGCCTTTGGCTTACATCGGCTTGTTGCAGGCATGCAATGTTCGATCCAACGGCAAAAAGTACTTGGCCACCCTGGTCGAGGTTCTCAAACTGCTGTGCAGCCAGGACCAGCAGGTCAAGGCCAACGACACCTACTGCAAGAGTGAGCGCGTGATCTACTCGCACGCCACCCCAGAGACACAGCTGGAGTTTACCAAGCTGCAGATTCCGGGATCACCATTGTTCCAGCTGATGGAGTCTGTCATGCCCAAGCCTGCTTTCACCTACGAGAAGCTGGTCAAGATGGAGGAGGAGCAGGAGAAGAAGGCGCTGAACAAGGCGCTAGCTGATGCCAACTTCACAATTACCGGAAAGAAGAAGCGAACCCCCCAACAAGTTCGATACGACTTCCACAGCAAATCCAACCTGCCATTCCTGTACCAGGAGCTCATCAACTGGACCAGCAATGACGAGCTGCGAATCGAGACGGAAAAGAAGCTTCTCAAGTGCCGAGCCGATCTACTGGCCAGTGCACCCCAGGGCAAAGAGAAGGAACAGCTGCATATGGAGGTCTCAGATATGGTTGACGGCGCGGTGGTGGTCAAGTCACGTGACTCGTTTGCCTGGGATCTGTACCTTGAGTGGCTCGACCCCCGAGAACTCGCAGATCTGCCCAGTGAGACTATCAATGAGTACCTGGACTTCTTCCCTGAGACCGGTCTCCACAAGATTCTCAGTGGTTACGTCTACTCTGATATTTCCAGCATGGTAAGATCCAAGAAGGAGGACAAGAAGGACAAGGAGGAAGATGAGGATGAGGTCAAGGACGGTGAGGCCGCTGCTACGAAGGACGGTGAGGCCGCCAAGGACGGTGAGAGTGCGAAGGAGTCCACTGATGCCAAGAAGGAGCCCAAGAAGGATGCTAAGAAGGAGTCCAAGGACAAAAAGGAGTCCAAGGATGCTGATGGTGACGACGATCTTGTCGGACTTGAAGAGAACGTCAACGATGATGAGGTTTTGTCTGAAGATATCACCACCTACCTTTCCGAGGGTCTCAAGCAGGACCCCAAATCCATTCTGGGTCACCGGATCTCAGCTCAGTACTACTTCCATCACAAGGAGTATGCTGAGGCCATTAAAATGTGTCTTGCTGGTATCGAAACCGCCAACAAGTACCATGATACTTGGCTGAGTCATGTTAAGAATGCTCTGCGACACTTCAACATCATCCTTGGAACATGTTACATCTTCTACCAGGCTCCCAAGAACTTCGATAACGCTCTGGAGATTTTCAACAGCGTTCTTGAAGAAGAGCCCAAGAACGTGGCTGGTCTCGTTGGTAAGGGTTTGATTCTGGTGGAGAAGAAGCAGTGGCCTGAGGCTCGAACTCTGCTCCAGGAGGTTGTGGACAAGAATCCTGATAACAGCCAGGCTCTGTTTGAGCTGTCTTGGTGCTGTGTGCTTATGGGTGACTACGAGCAGGGCCGAAAGGGTCTTGAACACGTCATTGAGCTCGTTACAGGCTCAGATTCCGTTTCTCGTGACCTCAGAGCTCAGTGTTATTGGCGAATTGGTCAGTCTTACGAGAAGGAGGGATGTGACGATACCCAGATCATCTTCCAGGCTTACCTCAAGTCCCTGACGGAGAACCCCAACTTTGCCCCCTCATACACCGCTCTCGGTTTGCTGTACGCCGATTCTGTTGGAGATCAGGCTCGAGCCTCCAAGTGTTTCTACAAGGCTTTGGAGCTTAGTGCACAGGAGATCAAGGCTGCCGAGAGATTGGCTATTGAGTTCTCCGACAAGGGGGACTGGGATGCTGTGGAGGTTATTGCCAACCGAGTTATCGGAGTGATGAAGGACAAGGTCGCATGGCCCTACAGAGCCCTTGGTATCTCGTATCTCAACAAGAACGATTTCGGTAAGGCTATTGTCAACTTCCAGTGGGTTCTTCGAGTCGATTCCACTGATGTGAACGCCTGGACCGGTCTTGGAGAGGCCTACAAGAAGGCAGGACGTCTCACCAGTGCCCTGAAGGCTCTCGAGCGTGCCAATCAGCTCATTGCTAAGCAAGGTGGCGGTGACTCTGCAGAGAACCAGCTCGATCGATGGATCCCTGCCTATCTTGCAGCTGTTTCGCATTCCGAGCTTGCTGAGTACTCTGATGCTCTGGATATCCTCGAGGACATTCTCAAGCAGCATCCTCACGAGAACATTGTTCTGCGAGCTCTTCAGACGACCCTCAACAACGCTGCCACCGCTTCAATCACAGACGGTCTATACGTTGAGGGTGCTAATTACGCTATCAAGGCTCTCGAGTCATGTGCAGTGAGTGTTGAGCTTGGTCACCTGACGCAGGACCTGTGGAAGTCTATTGGTGACGCTTGTGCCGTCTTCCTTCGTGTGGAGAGTCAGCTTCAGCGATTCCCCATTGAGCTGGCTAAGAAGATCTTCTCAGGAATGTCTGCTGACAAGGTGCGAGAGTTCAATAACTTCGCCGAGCGAAACTTCTCGTTCGACTCCAACCACGCTCTGCTTGTCCAGATCGGTGAGCACGATGGCCAGTCTCTGGATGGTGCTGACCTCGAGTACCCCACTCCTGCTACCCTTGAGTCCATCAATGTGCTCTACCTGACTGCCTTCAAGTACTCTCTGCTGTGTGCTCGACCTGATCCCTCCACCCAGGCTGCTGGATGGTACAACCTTGGTCTTGCCGAGCTTGGACTGGCCCTCAAGGCTCAGGATAAGAACGATGACAACCTGAACTTGGCCGCGTCTCAGTGTCTCAAGAGGGCTTTGCATATTGAGCATAAGAACGCTGATATCTGGAACGCTTTCGGTGTTGCGTCTGTTCGACTCAACGTTCGGGTCGCCCAGCATTGCTTTATTCGAGCTCTGACTCTTAACAACCGAGCTCCTCAGATTTGGGCAAACCTTGGTGCTCTTTATCTTGGCCAGGGCGATCTTGAACTGGCTAAGGAGTCTTTCAGCCTCACCCAAACCATGGACCCCGAGTTTGTTGAGGCTTGGCAGGGTCTCGGTATCATCGCCAGTGTTACTGGTGACGAGAAGAAGGCTCGAGCCAACTTTGAGCAGTCCTTTGTGGTCTCGAAGGGTGTTCAGGATCTCGCCAAGCTTCTGTACGGCTTATCCGTTTTTGAGAAGGTCAGCGGCACAGGTTCTCGAGAGGTTGCCGTTGAAAACGCCACTCTTGCGCTTGACAAGCTGCTCAAGGCGAAGCCCAACTCTAAGCTGGGTCTGCTGCTTAGAGGATCTCTTCTCGAGTTCCAGGGAGACTACGAGGAGGCTGAGGTTCAGATCACCAATCTGTGTAACGCCCTCGAAGAGCTATATGAAGAGCTCGAATCTGAGAGCGACCTGGAGGACTTTGCCAAGGCCAAATCTCAGCTGGCTCGAATCGCCCTCGGAATGCATGATTTCGAGGCTGCTATTCAGCACGCCGAGTTTGCCCTTGATGTTGCTCAGGAGCGACCTAGTCTCGTCAAGACCCGTCTTTCAGCACACATCACCTGTGGCTTGGCATACTTCTTCATCTCTCAGTTCGACCAGTCGATCTCTTGCTTCCAGCAGGCTCTCGAAGAGTCTGACGAGGACCAGGAGATTGTGGTTCTTCTCGTGCAGGTTCTGTGGGCTAAGGGAGGCGAGGCCCGAGATGTGGCTCGTGACCAGCTTTACGATTCAGTCGAGCACAAGGGATCCAATTTGCAGATTGCTTTGGTTCTTGGAGCCATTGGACTTGTGGAAGACAACTCTGATCTGCAGGATGCTGCTCTTGATGAGCTCAATGGCCTTTCTCTGGATCTTAAGCTCAAGGACACTGGCAACAAGCTCGAGTGGGTCACATCATTGCTTGCTAAGAGCCTGACTGGATCCGACTTCGAGGCCTCGCTGCCTTGGAAGCGATCTGCATTTGTGAACCACTCTGAGTACAAGGTGTGGAGCCACGTGGACAAGAAGATTGCTCTACAGGTGGCCAACCAAAACGCTCTAAACCGTGCTAGCTTTGATTACACTGAGCTATCGGACGCTCTGGTGGATATTGGCACTCTGGAGTGTGCTCAGCGAGCGCTCTTCCTGCGACCTTCTTCCGTTGACGCATGGAAGACCCTTGCTGGCTGTGTTTAGATTAGGATGAGATAGATAATGAATTGTAATGGTATGGAATACTATATTGATGTAGAGCTCATTGAAGAACATGTTATCGGCTTGGCTACACACGCCTTTGTGCCACTATTAAAATATTACGTACAGTACCAGTCAAACGTGGCTAGTTCGGGGGGTTACCCTACCTTGGGAGATTTGCTGTAAGTAAACTGGTTAATAGGTCTACCTAGCATTACTTGAGGGGACTTAGTGAGTACATCATCTTGTATACCAAGAACACTTCTACAGGCAATGATTAACAGAAGATATAGTGACTAATACAGTCAATTCCACTATGAAAGAGAGCTGGCAGCTGAATCGGCAATGTTACTAAGCTGGAGGGGTCATCCATGACTGTTATATGAGACTTTGGGGCAGCCAGTCGTGAGATTGGGGCAATTGACCCGTCAAAAGAGGCATCTCTGTTACAACAGGCGCTAGAACTCCTCATGGGGGATACTCTCTAGTGATGGGGTCGTCACTATCTACGAAACCTGTATCCTTTACTGTTAGGCTTGGAGGTCTGGTTATGTAACACAAAGACACAGTCAAGGGTAACATGACAGGCAGCGTCTCATCCAACATCAAGGTATCGTAGATGGTGTTAGCAATGGTATCTGTAGGTCGGTCATCATTATCTCAGTCAAATGGGGTATAAATTGTGGTTGGTCAGGCAATGGTGTCGTGGTGTGGAAGAGTTACAGTGGAGTTGTGGGTATCCAATATCTAAAACACACACAGATCTCAATACTTTCCCCTTTGGGACGAAAACACGTTTTGGGGTTTTGGTCCCAAAGGAGTATAAAATAGGGTAACCCCCCGAACTAGCCACGTTTGACTGGTACTGCATTGAACTAAGACTTACGGACTATCTGCTTGTCCTCCCATCTCCTGGAAAAAGCTGTTAATGGCTCCCCATAAAGTTGGGCCACCACTGGGAGACTCCTTCAGTTCGCAACTGTCACTCAGAGAGCTCGCCTCAGAGTCTGTGATGCTCACGTCAGGCGTTCTGTTGTCAAATGTCTCACTCTCAAAGCTGCAATTCTGAGAGTCGTCATCAAGGGAGCTGAATAAACTTGTCTCGAAGACGAGAGGCCTTGAGTCATATCCCAAACTTGTCAAGTACTTTCTGTGCTGCTTCTCGAGGTACTCAATAATGTTTCGGCACGTTTTATCCATCTTTAAATCTCCAGGGTACTTTCCAATTTCAAGTAGTGACATATAATCGCGAAGTTCTTGTGGTGACAGATACTCGCTGAGTGTATGTGGTGACAGATTGTACAAAAACTTGCTACGTTCAAGTGGTGCCAGACTAAAGGAAAAAGAGGCTTCAACGCAATCAGTGATTTCTGCAAGATCGATTTCACTCATCAGCTCAATGGGAGGGAGACTGTCCCCATCAAGAGTCTTGTATAGTCTCGGGTCACCAAACGAAAGACTTGAGATGTGGTCGTGAAAATAGTATCGCTTGATCGATTCTGTCGGCCCAGGAAACAGCATTTTAAACACTCCAACTCTTCTAGGGGTTGAACTCGAAGCTGCAAGCCTTGTGTTTTGTGAATCAGAATGTTTGATGAAGAACCGGCCAGTCCGTCTGGGCGGTAAGCATATATCCCCTTTCTTGAGTGATTCGCTGGGATGAGCATCACTGGGAATATCTCGTGGGCAACAACCATTAGTCCATCTGCTCGCTGTACTTTGGCGTTTGGAAATGTCCTCAACGCAAAGATGACAGGACATGTTGTGGAAGGCATCTGCAATTTTCGTTGGCAACTCATTCTCTCGTGCAGTCTCGTAGAGTGCAACGAGAATGTTCAGGCGTTTAATTGCGAACTGAAGCTCGGTGGCGAGCCACTTGTTGTTTCCTTCACAGGGATTCATGAACATGAAGGCTTTTGGCCGACCGTTGACCTTCAAGAATCCAATCAGGGCATCACGGAGGTGTTCTCTGAAAACATATTTCCATGTGCTCGGTTTGAAGGGCGGTAGAGTAACGCTAGCCTCTGAAATATGGTCAATGAAGAAAATGACATACGAGCTCATTTCCCGTTCTTTGTAGACACCAAAAAATACCAAGCCTGGCTTTCTGACACTAGGATTGATGAAACGATGAGAAATATGATGGTTGTGGATTTTATGCCATAGACCCATCATTTCTTCATAACAAAGGGTTCCCGGTGGCTTATTGAGCTCAGGCCAGTGTTGACCCGCCGCTGTCATAACACAAACACACCACGGTAGAATTTGCTGGACCATTCTTAGTGTGATGGAAGAGACATTGAGTCGCGAAAGATGCTTTGAAACTTCTCTCGCGGAAGAGGTACTTCCTAACATGAGATGGACTGCAAAAACTATCCAAGGAACATGTTCTCTAGCGACTTGCAGCGATTCCTCACCAGTGAGTTTGCTAGTTCTGACCATAAGGGGTGAACCAACCTGTGCGACCATCAGTTCGAATCTTTTGCTGCTGTCGAAAGGGTAGAACCGCGAGATGTAGAAATACCAAATAGAAAAATGGGTATGGTAGGAAGGCTGGCCGTAGGGCTTGGGCAAAATCAGGCACTCCTCTGCCTTCTCAGCCAAAGTCAGGGGATAAACGCGCCTGTGATGTGACATTGGTGGTTAAAGAGACAATTCCTACGGAGGGAGATCTACAGAGAAAAACAGATTCAACCAATGACTATATATATGCATAGTGCACATTATGAGTACCTGGTACGTCTGGAATGTGTGGTTGGGGCTGAACCATTTTTGTGCTTGCCCCTTCGCCCCCGAGGAACTCCATATGCAGCCGTACTGTTGGCCCCAAAACCTGCGAACACATGAATAGTGAACTAAGAAAGCTGATTTCCTTCAGCACCTCACTCTGCTGCTCTCTCATATCGGCTGTCACACAACAAGCCCTGATATCCTCCAATTAACTTTCGTATTCTGAGAAAATCATGCAGCCCCTGCCATGTCGGCTAATGTTACCTTGAAAACTTGCAACTTGGTTTACTAATTGAGAGTGTCGAAGAGCTTATTGGGGGAGACATGTGATAACACGTCTCCTTGACCAACCATGTAGGCTGCACTGGGAAAATGAGCCATTGAGGCTCAGGGAGAATTGACAGCCCCAAAGGTGAAGTTGAAATGCAGTTAATCAAACATACACTGACTTAAAATTACCGGTACTACATGGTTCATCAGTCACTATCTAGCTAGCTAGCTATCCTAATATAACATCACATTTGCAGTTACACATCACCTCATTATACTATATACATCATCTCATTAACTCTTTTCGGCTGGAACCTCCTACTGGAGATCCTTGGCAACCATATCCCGGCAAATGGGATGGTAGAAGTCCTTGTTCTTCTCAAAGGTCTCCTTGGCGAGCTTGGGATCAACAGAGTTGAGGGCTCGGTAGCCGGGTCGAACAAACTTCATTCGACCAACAGTGGCAAGCCAGTCAGCCAGCTTGGGGTACTCAGACTCAACCTTGGCCAGAATGGCAATGCTGTACCACTTGGCAATCACCTCAGGGTTGGAGGAGTTGGCCAGAGAGTAGATATCACCCATCTTGGAGATGAGCTCCTTCTTGTTAGCCCAGCTGAAGCCGTCCTTGCCCTCGTACTCGCTCAGAGTGATGAGGAAAACAACCATCTGGGAGGAGTTGAAAGAAGCAATGTCCTTGGCAGAGAAGGCAGAGGCATCAGAGGCATCCTTCCATCGAGCAGCGAGGCTGTAGCACTCGTCGGCAAGGGTGGTATCGAACTTGGGCTTGGTGGGGAGACCGGGAGCAAACAGAGTCTTCTCCCAGTCAAGGGCGTTCAGCTTATCAGTCACCTCCTGGTCGTTGGCGTAGAAGTCGAACAGACAGTCGATGAACTGGTAAGTGTCCAGAGACTTGTATCGGAAATGCTTAAAGTAGTGCTTGACGAAGGGGTCGAACTTGGCCTGGCCAATCATGGTCTCCAGGTGGAAGAGGAAAGTGGATCCCTTCTCGTAGGGAACAGAAGAGAAGGCATCATCGGGATCAGCACCTCCGTTGGGCTTCAGATCAACAACCAGCTGGGTGTAAGACTCCTGGACGGGGTCTCGGGACATGAGCTTGACACTCTCCTCCAGAGCGTTCCAGCCAATGATGGCGGAAAAGTGTCGCTGCTGCTCACCCTCCAGGGCACCAACGATTCGTCGCTCCAGGTACACGGTCCAGCCCTCGTTGAGCCAGAAGTGCTCCCAGGAGCAGTTGGTGACCAGGTTTCCACTCCACGAGTGGGCCAGCTCATGTGCAATCACATCAACGTTCTGTCGGTCTCCAGACACAAGGGTAGGGGTGGCGAAAGTAATGTTGGGGTTCTCCATTCCTCCGTAGGGGAAGGAGGGAGGCAGGACCAGAACATCGTACTTCTCCCACTCGTAGGGGAAGACAATGTTCTCTGCGGCGTTGATGAACTTTTCGGTGTCAGCCTCAAACTCGTACTGGCACTTGTGCAGATCACAGGGCTCGGAGTAGACGTCAGATCGGGGACCAATGGGGGCGGAATCGAGGTCTCCACCAGCCAGAGCAAACAGGTAGGCAGGGATAGGCACCTTCTGTCGGAACACAAACTTGTTGGCATCGGTTCCAGTCTTGATGGGGAGACCGGAAGCAACAACGGGGTGCTCAGACTCGATTTCAATATCAAAGGTGGACTTCACGGAGGGAGTATCGAAGGCAGGCATGACGGATCGGGCATGGATGGCCTGGCACTGGGAGAAAAAGTAGGGAGCCTTCTTGCCAGCAGTCTGTTCGGGAGTGAGCCATTGAAGAGCAGTACAAGAGGGAGTGGTGGAGTAAGTGATCTTGACCTGGAGCTTGTCGCCGGCGTTGGGGGGCAGAGAGATGGTCAGAGGAGATCCAAAGATCTGGTGTCGCTCTCCAATGGAGAAATCAGCCTTCTGGCCGTTCACCTGCACCTCCTGGATGTCGAGGTAGGAGGTGTCCAGAATGAGCTTGTCGGGGTTTCCGTCCACGGTCAGGTCGTAGGTGACGGATCCAGCCAGCTTCTGGTCAGCCCAGTTGACCTTGAGGTTCACAGAGGTGTTGGTAGGCTTGAAATGCTCGTAGTTGGAAAGAGTAGAGGGATCTCTCTCGGGCCCCTTCTTCTGAGGGACTCGGTTGGGCAAAAGTCGTGCTGCGTGAGACATGGTTCGGAGAGGTTGTGCGCGTAGGAAAGACCTTTGTGCAACGCCGCTAAGTGCTCGTAGACTGAACATGTAAAACGGGCAGAGGTGTCTTTTAATGGACGAGGCACTGGACCTTGGGAAACTTTATTTTGTCTTGCATTCTAGTGTTAGGGATCCGATGCATAGGCAAAGTTTAAAAGTGC
This sequence comes from Yarrowia sp. JCM 30695, assembly GCA_001602355.1. Classification (NCBI taxonomy): domain Eukaryota; kingdom Fungi; phylum Ascomycota; class Dipodascomycetes; order Dipodascales; genus Yarrowia; species Yarrowia sp. JCM 30695. Next base: position 37,775 of record BCLX01000002.1, read on the forward strand.
CGTGTGGGTGGGAGAAAGAAGTGGCAGGTGGGACGAGATCGCGGAGAGAAAGCGGGAAAACAAGCAGGTGGAAGTCTTCTCTGACAAGTCAGGAGTGGGTGGAGACCGCAACCGTCTCCCTAGGGTAACTACAAGGCTCTCTGTCATATTGTTTTTGGGTGCCCCACAAGGCCCCTGAGGTACCCTTGACATGAAAGCCTAATGGTGCCAGATATACGACCAAAGAAGTTGCTACTGGCGCGTCTTTAGATATGCTAGTTTTTGAGTGTGGCCAGGGAAGCTCTACAAAGGGTTCGGCACGTGTTCCCCTCAGTACTTTGTTCTTGTTCTCCCGTTAGCCTCATTATTAGGGCCACTCGTGTTAGGTGTGTGGTGCCACAATTTGTTGAGAGCAAAGTGACACTGATAGACAGATTGGCAATATATAAGAGGCATTGTTCCCGCCGATTTTATCTTATCTCCCAATGCGGCCTATTTGGAGGCGTAGGACTCCGAACGCACCCACGTTACGTCTCTTGTTTGTTCCAATGCTGCCATCGGGGTCCCTGTTGTCCTTCTAAAACGCGGAGTCCGACTGAGCTAGATCTCATCTAGCTTCCAAGAGGTGGGGCTAGTGCTGGTGGTAGAGATGATGTCATCCACATGACCGTGGCACGGAACTAGCGATAAGCCCGTGTCTCAGGTATGGCCTACGGGGAGCTACGGGGTAAGGTGGTTAAGGTGAGCATCACGCAGAAGAAAGAGAATCAAGAATGTGGTTGCTTTTTGGGCTCTGCAGTTGATCATGCACCGAAATGCACTCATCGAGAGCCGTGATGTAACGGTGATTATATAAGTTACGGGAGAGAGAGAATATGGGGCTCGCAAGGTTTCGTATAGGGGATAAGGGGTATTGACATACCATCTGAATCAGGGGAGTAACGTGGTGTGGTTTGATTGATTATTTATCTGTTATTCAGGGTGGTGATTGCGAGCACTTATCCTGGTGAGATGTGTACCAAGAGATAACGATAGCACCTTCCAATCAGCCACGACTAGCTTATCAGAATTTATTACCTTATGGTCTACGGAATCATCTGTGGCTGATCTACTTGTAATGATGACTGAGATCTTCTTATCATTTGGCACTCGTAGCTACAGTAATTCAGAAAGGAAGGGAACATGTCTACAAGTAGCCGAAATTACATTTAATGAGGTCTTTGAAGAAGCCTTTGTGCAAGCAAAGCCATATGCTTGCTTTTGTTCCATCCAGCATCACTTCTCTACATCTGATATCAACGCCTGATGCATTACGTCATTCCTTCATTTGCCCACACCCAACACTCCCCAGACGGTTCCGATAAAATATTTGGCGAAAAAGAAACCTTATGAGGGAAGAGTCGTGGTTTTGAAGGTGACATAACACAACATAAAAGTGAGGTCTGTCAGGAACTGATGAATAATTGCAAAATATTTTTCACACAACACTCAGGCTTGTCTGTTTCTTTTAGAAAATTATCACATTTTTTCCGTATTTTTTCGAATTTGCCCACCCATCGTGATCTCGACAATCGCCAACCAATAGAGACCTGAAGACGCTAAAACCAGCCGTGCAACGTTGTCCCGAGGGTAGTAGAAGTAGTTATCCGAAGGGATAGAAACGACCGAGAGAGTCAGAATCATCCTACAACTGCCCACCTTCAAATGTACATACTCGATTGATCAGGTTCGACTCTCCGTCACGTGATAATCGGGTGAGCGGAGACCTCAACAGAATCCCTCTCAAAGTCTAGAGTGGGCTGTTGTGAAAAGCGTAATTTACAGGTCGTAGTCTCAGAACATGGAATAGATTAGGAGTAAGTCAGGATGTAACCGAATAATACCAGCCAGTAGCAGCCCAGATACCCAGCTGGCATAATAACATCCCTCCGCACTCCACGTGCTCAACTCAACTCCACACTCCCAAACCAACCTCCACCTGCAGATCAACCAAACTCTACATCTACACGACGATACACGAATCAGCCCTCGCTACACGCCTCGAGACGACTTTTGAAGCCCCGATCGCGAGCTTTCTCTCTTCCCCTTCAACACAAAAGGACATTTCCCGACTCCTGGCCTTTTTGCATAATCAAGACACTCGTTTCACGCCCAACTAATTACACAAACCCAAGGTCACCATGGATCTCGGCACAATCATGGCCTCTGTGTGAGTATCGATATTATGAGGACGATGATGGGACAGTTGACATCCTGGGGGTGAGGTTATTCACTTCAAAGGTGGATGGCGAGATGCTGAGTGTGGATACATATAAGAGTGCTCTTTCCGCTCACTATTTGACACTCATGTTATGGAGATACATGAAATGTGACTTGGTGGTGTGTGAGAGGCAGATCGGATATTATTTCCACACAGGATCGAAGCAGAAGCAAGGAAGGAAGATGGAATTCGACATGTCAGCTACAGTGACCTGTTTAAAAGACAGGTCGAGTGAGAACATAGTGGCGGAACGTCTCATAGACTCAACAATCCTGGCTCCTACGAGCATATTGAGAGAGTTTTCGCTGCTCTCAATATGGAGCTTGAGATCCACATGATTGATGTTTGCTCTGTGCTTCTGTTCCTGTTTTGTCTGTCTCAACAATCGTGTTGATCTGTATCTGATGAGTCAGGGCACAGTGACAAGAAATTGAGCTTTGGTTGCTATTCTTCTTTAGTAGGACTTTGACCTTTCTATCTGTCTTACACCATGCACCATCTCTCATCTTGCGCCTATGTCTAGATATCCTAATGTCTCCATTTGTCTTGGTCCATCTCTACATCTGGACTCTGTCAGACCTCTACATTCCATACTAACCCAGCGCCGGAGCAGTAGGCTCGAAAATCGTGTTCCATCCTCTGGACACCATCCGAACCCTGCAACAAACGTCCACAAACTTCAACTACATTTTACCGTTACACCGGTACTGGCGGGGTCTGGGAGCCTCTGTGGCCCTCACCACCCCGGCCTTCACCACATATATGGTGTCCTACCGCCAATGTAAGCGGTTTCTCACGCCGTACATAGGCGACGACTCGATGGCGAATTACGTCATCAGTGGAGCTGTGGCAGAGCTGGCGTCCTCGTTCATCTGGACGCCCATGGAGGTGATCAAGGGCCGAATGCAGATTTCGTCAAAGAACATCAGCACGTTGCAAATCATCAAACGCATCTATGCCACCGAAGGTCTTAGGGGCTTCTTCCGTGGATACGTGATGGGCATTGTGGTGTTTTTGCCCCATTCTGTTGTTTGGTGGGTCACTTACGAGAAGACCAAGGCGTGGATGGAGAAGCGGGGCGAGCTGGGGCTCAAGGAGTACGCTGTGAGTTCGGCTGCTGCCACGTGCACAGCGTCTGTGGCGTCCAATTTTCTGGACGTTGTCAAGACCCGTCAGCAGCTTGCTGTTTCTGACGAGATCAAGGGCATGCGTCCCGACGACCAGAAAAGTGTGTTTCAGGTGGGCAAGAACCTGATCAAGGAGGTGGGCCTCGGACGAGCTCTCTTCAAGGGCCTGCATATCCGGCTGCTTCATTCGCTGCCGTCATCGGTGCTGTCGATGATCATTGTGGAGACGCTTAACCCTGATACCAAGAAGACGAGAGAGAAGCACCATGGCGAGCAGCGACAGTCCTTCGAGGCTGCCGATGTGTAGCCAATGTATAATATAATTGCATTATAGATGATATGACGAACCTGGGAGTGACAGCTCTACTGTACAATACAGCACTCCATGTAGTGGGCTAGCAGATGAAAAATGGTTTAGCGAAGACGGTTACGAAGTCTTAGCGAAAACGTTTTAGCTGGGGAGGATATGCTCTGTGACTCAGACTTGGTGGCTTTATCGGGTGGAGTCACCATAAATTATTACGACCACAGTGAGCTAATACACGTTAAGAGAAGGGGGGACGTCTCGATGGTGTCCCAAGTATGATAAGCTGATAAGGTGGTGTCTCTACATGCAATAGAGAAAGAATAGGGACTCTGTGACTTCTCCAGAGAACTCGAAAAGTGCTTTTTTGCACAAAAGAAACCAGCTAGACCCTGATGGGCCTACATCTGGACCCTATAGACCCTTGGCAGATAACATTCTTGCTGTTGGGTACGGGAACTAGTCCAAGAGCTATAATTACGTCGAGTTCGTTCTTCTCATTCGCCAATGGCTGAGTTGCTTTTTCCAATGTCGCTTTCAATGTCGCTAATGTCGCTATTCCACTAGTTTCGGGTAGCCACAGCAGCACTAGCACGCATGATCTCGGCGATACACTATTCTTATACAAGCTTATTGGAGTACAAAGAAGAGTTGGAGGAGTGTGGAGTTCTTCTGTAGGGTGTTTCTTTTCGAGTAAGATGTGCTGAGAAGTTTCTATGGCTTTTCTGTACTTGCTACTTTTGTTTCTATAGCAGTGTGGAGTCATAGAAGCAGCCGCAGACAAGTGAGACCCAACTGAGACCATGTGTCTGACGGGAAAGATGGGGTGAGACTTACGAGCGAGTACGAGAGAAGAAGCGTATCTTCTGGATGTATGGCTGGTACGTGGTGTACGGCTGAATGAAAGAAAGGCCCAATCAGAGAGTGGTAGGGAACGTATCAGACCAGCCCAAATAACCGTTCAAGCCGGATAAATCCGTTAATCCCGCTGTGATCTCATGCCAGTGGCCCAGCGTGTGCATGAACCGAGATCTACAGTGCTAACGTGAACTCTGTCCTTGGCTAGCGAAGTTTCCAGTGGAGGTTTGTCTGGGTGGGTAGAGAAGGAAGCAGCTGTGGTTATTGATAAGTGTAGAGTGTGGAGAGTGGACAACTGTGGATGTGAGCAATTACTGTTTTCCAATGGTTCAGCCACACCTCACCTTCCATTACCCGAATCACCTCATGTAGCTCAGACTTCCGCTAGTGTAAGACAAGTCTACAGACACTGACAGCCCAGACGTGCAGTACCTACAGCAGATATCATAGAAGACGCATGCAATGAAGATCCAGGAACTAGTATCGCTGGTGGGCTGGATATTGGTTGTGGGTAATCACTTGGTAAAATTGAGCAATTCTTCGACCATCTTTTCCATGGTTATCTCTGACAGCTTAGTGACTGCTTCTTTTACACCCACCCAAATACACTCTCCAACCTGCATACGATAACGCCCACCTGGCAGACTACCTGCGATAAAGTTGGAGAAGAAAGCTCAAGAGGGATGGATTTACACGGGACGTTGAAGATCAACGTTAGTGGTGAACGATACAAAAATCTGTGAAATATCGATGTAACCACATAGGGGGGTTGTTTCGCTGTGAAAAAATCACAGCGTCACATAGTCTCATCACAAACGAGTACAATGTCACATCAATCCCCCTATCCAAGCACACCATTCAACCTCCTATTGCTGTAAGCCACCAACGGCCACTTAGACTCTCATCGTGAGCTTACTCCGGTGTAAGATTGGTGGAGATGCTAAGGGAGAACGTTCCCGGTCGCTGAGGTGGGGTGATTGTGTGCCGACAGGTACAGTGTGCAAAGTAACCACACATCCCTGGTGGAGTAATTGGATGTCTCTATACGGTGAGCGGTGGTGTGCTCGAGTCCCAAATGTGATATAAATACAGCTCCAGCAACCCCCAATTCATTCCTCACAAGTCAAGTCTTCTACTCTTCTCTTCTCTCTACCACCACCAACAACCCCAATTACTACAATGGTTTCCGCCAAGTACCTCGCTCTTACCGCCTTTGCCGCCTCTGCTGCTGCTGCTCCTGCCCCCGAGATTGTCGCTCGACAGCTCGCTCTGTCTGGCCCTCTTGGTGATGTCACCTCCATCGTCAACACTGTGCTTGGCCTGGTTGTCGGCACTCTTGACGCTGTTCTCAAGCCCACCGGCACTACCCCCGATGAGCAGCAGGTTCTGGCCTCTTCTTTCACCTCTCTTAACGGTGAGCTGACCACCCTGATCAAGGATCTCGAGACCGTCCCTATTGTCGGAACTGTCGCTACCATCCTCTACGGAGTTGTTGTCTCTCCCCTCGTCACCTCTCTGCTGACCCTCCTTGAGCACGTGCTCACCCTTGTGGTTGGCCTGCTCGTTGACGGCCTGGTCCACCCTCTGGTTTCCGCCCTGACCCTGCTGCTCGGCACCATCTCCACCCTTACCTCGGTGCTTGCTCCCCAGCTCCCCAACCTCGCTGGCGACCTTACCTCTCTGCTCAGCGTTGTCACTGCTCTGCTCGGCAAGATCTAAGCAGCTCGACACTATGCTACTGCTGTACCTGGCGTACTTTTCACTTCTTCTCCCTAGCGGATCGATTTTATAACTCTAACTATTTCTATGATTTAACTGCCTTTTTGTAGCATTTATCGGGATAAACTGCTAAACCCACCTCTAATGTCTGACCGTGATTAACAGACTGAATATTTGAATGAAATCAGCAGTAAGATTAACGGATTCAATTGGGCTACTGAGTGACGTACACCTGGGTGTCTGGGGTGGTGGTAGAATAAAATGCAGCTAGCCTAAAGCTCATTTTTGTATCGTACGAGTGATTACGTACATTACGTAGATTTTTTGGAGTGATGACTAAATCAAATGAAGTTGCAGTACCAGTAGTATGAGGTTTCTTTGTTAAAGGAATTACTTGAAGTTATGTGGAAGCTGTCAAGCTGGCTTGCTAATTGTGAGTTAGGAGAGTGTATTGAAGAACTAGGGAGATCTCTGAGAAGACAGTCTCCTACAGTACTATAACTATGAAGGTGGCACGACTTCCCAGACTGGTTGGGGCTGAGAAGGGTACAAAGACCCCACCCGTATGAGTACGGAATGTTGAGGCAAGTAGTGGGCCGACACGTAGTGGAGGAGAGGGGATAAGGTTGAGACTCAGCCAGCGACCTGTATTTGGAGGAAACATAGAAGCTACAAGTAGGCGTTGAAGCAATATGTGGGATGGAAAGCGGAGTTGCTGACTCTTACTGTAAGTAGGGTCTTGGCATGAAATTTGATGCCCGTAGTTCACATCACCGTCCCACGAGCCTGACGCAGGCTGATCAGTACAACTCGTATGTTTTCCCGATCTTCTGCGAGGATAAATGGAAGCAATGTCGTAGGATCCCTTGAAACAAAGCACACACGAAAAACTAATCAAACGAACAACCGATTAACATATCCCATCGATACATCGAACACACTTATCTTCTGATATCTCAAATTACCATAGTTCTGTTTCACTGGGTCTAAGCAAGTATTCCAGTTCATCAAGACTCGCAGTTCAACTAGACGTAGCTGATTACTATTTCAGCAATTATACCTCCACTTTGTTTATCGTTCAAGTCTCATTTTGGATTCCAGCTACAATATGTATGCTTAGTCATCATGACGACTATTCTATGTTCTGATGTATTAGTAAGCAGAATAAGGTATTCAGAAACCCCTGGAGACCCTGGATTCTGGAAAAAAGTGCGAAAACGTGATACTCTTGAAAGTGATATTTTTATCTCGGTATCAGATCGGATTTTTATGAGGAGCATGAATCTGCAGTCCATACCTGCGTTTGATTTTTTTTGCATGAGCTGCGGCGTTTTGAAATTTCGTCGTAAAAAGGTCCATTTTCTGGTTTTGAGAGAGTGAAGCTCAAGTATTAGTTATCAGGAAAATGAAATATGCTATGGATGTCATCAATAAACAGCTCAAACTTGATTATTCGATAGGTGTTCTTTACGGAATATTAATATCTCGTAGCCTCGTATGTAAGCAAAAATTTGGAGGCAGGAAATACTACAATCAACTAAATAACTACTTTTACCTGTAGGTGACATGTCTCTTCTTAGTGGCACAGCTCACGAGAGTTTGTGCATTGATAATGCAGAACGAGAAGCGATAAAAACTTTAGTGGAAGTGCACAAATGGGAGTACCACTAAAAGAACACCAAAAAGGTAGCACTGCTGAGATTTAACAGCCACCAGTTTAAAGTGTTCAGATTGACAAACACTGTTCTTCAGTCCATCTCTTTTATCACCACGGCCGGGTGTACCATATTTTTAAGGTCGCATTGTTCCTATAGCTTATTGCAGTTCTTATAGCTTATTTGGTAAAGCAAATAAACACCTTAATCCCTATTTGTGTTCCTTTCTTCTCCACACCTTCTTCGAAGTTCGACATCATCRCCAAGATAGTAGCCTGCGTGTGCTGTGTCTCCCAGCACCGATTTGGGCGAATTCTTTCATTCCGCTGCGTCTTCAGCGAGGATTTGTGAGTATCATTTCCCCCCAAAATGGCTTGTGACACAAAYGCACTTTGTGTTCAAAACAAAAAACAACTCAAGCAACATGGACAGCACAAGTCTCTGTCGTGCTGTGCCACACCTTCTCTTCACTTGGCTAACTCAGGGGCGTCGAGGAAACGGTTGTTTCCGATAGCGACGGGTGCATCCGTTGGAGTGTTTGACAGAGGCGCCGTTTTCACTGTGGATGTCGGTGATTGTGTGCTGGTCTCAGCTCTAAGTGCATCTTAAACCCGTGGAGGATTACTCTGGAAGTGGTGTGCGATAACCATGCCTGTGTCCAGGGGTTGGGTGTGCGATAACCATGCCCCTGTCCCAAGCGTTCTATGAGACCAGGGTCAGTGTCTCATAGGGAGTGCCCCGGGATCCCGTGTCTGTGGTATTCAGACACGACGCTACAGTCCAGTCAGATTCATTCATGACACTCCCCCTTTGCGACCCTATTGGGGACTCTGAGTGCCCCCGAGACGAAAACTGACTAGCGTCCTCACGATTTTGGCGGAACCATCTCGTGAGCTTTTTCTACCTATTGATGWTGGCGGGCTTCACCTAGCTCTCAGAACCTTCGGGCGTGTCGGTTCTGTTTTGATGATCTGGAAACACGGCCAGACCTCCTCTGTTACACTCTGTGGGTGTTCGGGGAGGTTGTGGTCTTAAAAAACAAAAAAACAAAAAAAAAAGGTATTACTAACAGCAGATCACTTCACCAGGACGCCTTTGACATCTTCCGTGTYTATCAGGGTCTTGCACCAGTCCCGTCTACTGGCTCTTTCTTCGTTTCATGGTCTTACTAACGCAGCTTGATCTAATGCTATCGGCAGAGTCTTTCACCAGGATGCCTCAGACACCCTCCGTGTCTGTTGAGGTCCTGCACCAGTGCCCTTCACTGGTTCTTCCTTCGTTGTCTGACTGCCCCATGCAGTCGGTTTTCAGTGAGTTCATGGTCTTCCCCTACTAACAGCAGAACTTCTCACCAGGATGCCTCAGACACCCTCCGTGTCTCTCAGGGTCCTGCACCTGTCTCTCTCACAGGCTCTCACGTCGCTATCGGACAGCCCCATGCTGTCTCGGTCTTCCAAGCACCCCCGTGCTTGTTGACGCTTTAGACACACTCCGTGTCTGTGGCTGCTTGCTGCTGCTCGTTTCGATTGCTCTACTTCTTTGGGTTCTTGGCTTTACTTTCGGTTGGCTCTACTTTGGTTGTTGGCTCTACTTGCTTCGATTGTCGGCTCTACTTGATTTCTTCGACGCTAGCCGCTCTGAGGGGCAGTGAAGAAATCGSTTATTGTTTCGCTAGGTATTCATTGAGAAATCCTGCCGGTTGCWTGCATTCGTGCTTGCACTCGTCAAACCAACCCATGCTTTTTCAGGCACGACCCTCTTAAGTGGGGGCCCGAACGTTAGGGTATCGCTCGCGGTAACTTGTAACGGTGAAATGGCTCGTTTGTGACGTTTTGCGGCCATTAAAGCAATAACGCAACGGTGGTTTACACCGTTCCTCTTCGGAGGAGAAGTAAGGCCAAAGGTGGACTATCACCGTGGTTTTCCAAAAGATATCCAAACAGTGGTCTAGGTGGATTGGACCATGTCTTGACATTGCACAACGTCTCGATGAAAGTAATCCAGCACGAATTCTTGGCTGTCCTGATGAGACGGATACTTGGCTAGCGTCGAAACATCCCCTTGGTCCACCCACACAAGGGGCATGTAGACAGCCACTAGTCAAATTTAGTTGATAAATGCATGTGAGACTGTAGAGCAGTTGAGGACTGCTTGAGTTGTACTGTAGCTACCGGTGCTACAAGTAAACGTGGTGTTTCTTGACCGTACCGTAGTCGTGTGTGCTTGAAGTGACTTGAGCTGCTTGTCAAGCAACGAGACCTGTGGTCGGTTTTTTCTTTGATGGCTGTGTGAGAGTGCCATGCCTTACTTTAATGTGCTCACCTATGCAGACCTGACATGATTCATTGCACATGTACTTTATGACCTGAGAGGTGGAACTGAGACGATTGCAAAATGAGAAACGGCGGTAGAACGCTCTAGGAGGAGTTCAAGGGGTTCATTGGTGCCACCTTGGTGCTTTCTATGTCTTTTCCTACAGTACAATTGAAGGAAGGATATCTTGAAGATGCTACAATGATATGGAGAACTATAGATGCTGTTGAAAAGAGCTGGAAAACATGAAACAAAGTGGAGTGTGTAACACTGTATGTTCGCTAGTAGGTTGTATAGGTTTTTCCTGAGTGATTATGAGCCTGACTGCGAGAAGTCCTCATCTTTAGCAGCCCCAGAAAAGGTGATTCAGGTCTTGCGTACCCCCGAAAGTAACACTTATCGTCTGTAACAGATTCACTGAAGAATTCCCGCTACCTTCCGATTCATTTTCTCGCCCATTTGCATCTCTCCTCGTCTTCCACCCTAATACTTACCTAATTAGGCAACACGACTCAACTTCCCCTGTGTGTGTCACGTGCTGGAATACTCTCCACATTCCGATCGACGCTCTCCTAGCACTCCCGACGCGCAGCTAGCTCTTTTTTTCTTATACGGTGTCTAAAGTCAAGCCACGAGAAGCTCGCAAGTTTGTTCAATCTGATAATTGTGCTACGACGGTGTGAGCTAATTGAAGCGGGAGAGAGCTAAATGGGGTGAAAAGAGAGCTATCAAAGGGGGAAACTAAGTGAAAAGCTGCAATGCGCAACGGTTAGTTATCCCTAGGCTTACATACACCGTTGTAGAGGACACATACAGACGGCACTATGCAATAACAAACTGCTATGAAGACTCACTGACTACAGGTGACTAAACAAGCCCCATATGAGGTATAGGTGACTAGTATAGATCCACTATCGTCCAATGCGCATCTCTGCTGTATAATTTGTGTTTATTATCGAGCCATAGTGCTAAATACGTTGGCACGGAAAAACGGAAGTTCCTAGTGAGCCAATACTGAGCACCTGAGTTAGATACGACCTAAGACAGACGGAAGACCTCAAGTGAAACAGTCAGTTGATCCGAAAGAGAGAGAGTCGAGCGGATAATTACCACCCGGAATAATCTCACTTATCCGTCCTCTTTTGACTCTCGCTTGCGTACTCGCTTAGGTTCGCTTATGCATACACCCTTTAAAGGGAGATACTTTTGAACACACCACTTTGCAAGGCGGGGTATAACTCCTCTTGAGCGGGGTGCTTCAAGGTCTAACTCCTCGCTCCTGTTTCTCCGGACTGTGGAATTTTTCCGGTCTTAAACCGCGTTAGCCTCATGCTCAGTCTTCAGACTTCAGACTTCAGACTCAGACTTTGAACCATCGTGTGGTGCTCTTGTGGGGAGACTCAGACGAGTGCAGATGAGTGGGGACGTTAAGCGGGGCACTAACCCAAGCTTGCTGACTGAACCAGTAGTCAGAAACACAAACCCAGTGCATACTGAACCTCATCTGTTGAGTACATATTGATAATCAAGAGGTGCACAAAGACAACTGAGGGGAACACAGCTACTGCGGATTAATTTCAATCCAATGAGGGGAAACAGGGGGTGGAATGTCATCTTGTTCGTAGCCATAAAGCGCTCACTAATGGCCTTCATCAAGGACCCCGGAAAATCTTTATTCCGAAAGATGCATAGCTCCAAGAAAGCAGTCTAAAACAAGGTACCTTAGCAGGGGATGGCACTCCTTGTAAAGCAAAGAACAGCGTTGGCAATATTTTTTGTCAAGGGTCTTTTTGAGAAAAGTTTCGAAATCTATCACCCCTCACGCGAATCGAACCCAAGTTTGGTTGAGTTCGAATCTCGGTTGAGAGTTCCATAACTCCGTGCGTGTCTCACTTTAAAGAATGAAACAACCAGCTGATCCAAAGTGGAGCGTTATGCACAGACGAGTACCCTAATCCACGGCTGCGTATCCCGATTGGGATACCCTAACCCAGGGAATCACATACCGGCTAGCGCGCCCTACACAAATGGAGAAATAGCGGAGTACGTTATGCGTCTGTTTTAGCGGGTAACAGAAACCCACTACTTACTCTTCCCCTAACCCTGTAGCATCTTTTTCCCCAGAATACGCCATCCTCCTAGCCCAGTGTCTAAGCGCGTGGGTAGAGGTGTCGCCGAGGTGTTTGGCGCCGTCTACCCTAACCCCGATTTCCCCACTTGAAACTCTACTTTACCAATTTAGTGTACCCTAACCAGCCCGTTGAGACTGTCGATCTTCCATAACCGTATTGGACACAAAGTCTGTGCTAACACAAAAAGCAAGGCGCGAGTTCGAGTCTCGACAAAGAACTATACCTGAACAAGCCCGGGGTTCGAATTCGAGGCGCGAAACTTTACGCACGGACGGGGTTCGAGTTTTAACAGGGATGATAAAACTTATAAAATTAAAAAAATGAAGGATCTTCGTAGATTGATAATCGGCAACGGCTGACACCGGAAATCTACGTCACGAAGAGATACGCCGTTTTCAGTGTATATACTGATGTTTGGCAGGTGTCAAGATTACAGGGTGTGAAGATTTGACGTCATGACTCTGGTTAGATGAGTCTTAGGACTCTTGTTTGATGACGTGTTTGTTTAAAAATGCGGATGCAGTTAACAAGTGCGTGAACATGGGTCTTGTCAAGAGGCTTGTGTTTGAAGGCTTGTTGTTGTACCTACCTCTGACTTCTTTGTGTGTAACTGTTTGTGCTCGTTTAAGTAGCTGTTTGTGTGCTAGTGTGAATATTATTCGAGGATATTTTCGTCAATATTTCGTGACGTCATGAGGGGACGGATAATCCCTGGGCAATTAATCCACCTTCTCTTCTCTGAGACCTGGTTTGGCTGTTCTAGAGCTAGTGGTCGAGGGGAAGTGGAGAAAGTGGGGTTTGCGAAAAAGGTGTTATTTTAGTGGGTTATGTTGGATTTGAGTGGATTAGTCTCTAGCGGATTAATTGAGGGGGCAAAAGGAACTCTTTTGAGACTCATAGAATGTTTCACCGAGGTGTTAGCAGTGTTTTACAACGGTATTGGTAGGGCTATACCGCTGTAACGTTTGCTGTAGCGCAACAGTTATGATTTTAAGTACTATAGGTTATAGCTATGAGCTAGGAAATGCCTCTAAGACCGTAATTCAAAGTGTTCCAACTGTTTACTGTCACTACAGCGCCTCTCTGTCTTTGTATCTCAGCCCTTTGCAATATGTCTCAGTGTGGGGAACATGGCAGAGTTTGAAATGAGCTGATGTTGTAAAGGAAGGTAGAATTCCACGGATCGACGCAGAGAAGGATGGAAGGTGAGACTTGTGGGCGGGAGATGAGAGCAAGTGACTACAACGGGACAAGTGACTTTGTTTAGTGAGCTGAGGGGAGAAGTGTGTTGGGTTGGATTGTTATTGTTGTGAAGGAGTGAGTCATTGAAGGGATGACAGGAGTTGACAGAGTCACCGGTGACAGGTGTTTGAGGTTTTAAGGGGTTTTGATTGTGTCATTGGAGAGATGAAGTTGTCAAAAGTTGTTCTTGCCTTACTGAGGTTGACAGATAATGTGGTATAGAAAATGAGAGAGTAGATGAGGAGGATCAGGAGCTTTTGATGACGGTTTATTGTGGTGCGTGGTACATTTCACTAAAGTCTTCAGGTCTCTATTTGAACTTGTGATTTTCTAGAAAGTGTCTTTACTCACGGTAGCACCTTGAAGAGTCCACTGACATGTCCATGAAGGAGATATTCGTATGTACAGTTGAATTAGTTGTAATTTGCACTCACCTAGACAGCTTAAAATGCTTTTCCTTATTCCTGGTTTTGTACTTTTGGCCATATCAAATGATATGTCATCTTTCTCTCTTTAGTTGGGTGTCGTAACTAAGTTGTGGAGAGAGATGACACTCTAGTTGACGGTCAAGTATTTAGTGATACTTATACTTACAGCTAAACAATATAAAATCTGTCACTGCACACGCAAAAAAATAGACAGAGACTCAAACAGTTGAGAGGCAGTATTTCATGTGTCAGTCTATCCTATGGTATAAATTTCTACTTCATCAATCAACCCATTTCCCAGTTGTGTTAAGTTCAAAACACCCTCCACAGTGGTTAGAAGACAGTCACTAACTTGTGATCCAGCACCCACAAAAGCCTAAGAAGAGGTCCGCCGGCTCTTGGGTGTTACTTTGGCAGCATCTGCTTTGTTTTCAGACTGATATTCATCCAATGGAAGACCTTGATACTCATATAGTCCATCTCCATTGTTGGTCTGTAGTTACTCTGAAGACTCGACTACTCTTCGAAGTGTACAATGTTCTCGCTACGCTCGCACATTGTCGGTTCGTGTCACATGCAATAAATATTAACTAACTAGAAGCATTAGGGGAGTTGGAAAAGTGGGCGATTTCCTCTTTGCTGGGGGCCTCCTCGACCATGCCCATGTCGTGCTCGATTCGGGGCGCCTCTCGCTTGCCAAACAGGTAGAAGATTCGGTCAAAGCCCATGTACGGCCAGTTGAGGGGCGACTCGTCGCCGGTGTAGAGGAAGAAGTCGTAGAGGAAGCCTCCCAGAGCAGCTCCGATGAAGGGCGCGATGATGGGCACCCAGAAGTAGTAGTTGCCGGTGGTCCAGACCTTGGAGCCGTATCCGATCATGGCGGTGACGAGTCGAGGGCCAAAGTCTCGGGCCAGGTTGATGGCGTAACCGGTCTCCCATCCGAGACAAGCACCGATGGCGAAAATGAGGAAGAAGAGCACAAGAGGAGCCAGAGGGCCGGCAGCCAGGTTCTTCTGGTCGTTGATGGCGAAAATGGCAAACTGCAGCATGGCAGAGGCGACAATCTCCGAAAAGAACTGACCAGTCGTGGTCATGAACTCGGCAGGGTAGGTGCAGAAGATTCCGGCGGTGGAGGTGGGCAGACCCACGGTTCTGATGCCCTTGCCGCCCTCGTAGACGTCAATAGCCGATCGGTAGTTTCCGTACACAATGGCAGCTCCAGTCATACATCCCAGCAGCTGAGCCACCAGGTAGATGGGGAACTTTCGCCAGGGAAAGCCTCGGTAGATACAGGAGCACAGAGTGACGGCGGGGTTGAGATGACCGCCAGAAATGCCTCCAGCGGCGTAGACGCCAAACATGACTCCCAGACCCCATCCCCAGGAGATGGACTGGTAGTCTCCGTTCTTGCCTCCAGACAGCGTCACCTGGGCAACCACACCGTCTCCCAGCAAAATGAGAATCAGACAGCCCCAGAACTCGGCAAACGGTTCCCGCAACTTGTGTCTGATTCGAGGCCACAGAGGAGTCTCGGGAGAGTGAACAATTGTGTCGTCAGCCATGTTTTGAAAGTGTGAGTTGAAGAGTTAGCTGATGAGGGCACCTAGAGCCGGGCCCGCAGCATAGTTATATACCTCCACACCATGCGCAGACTACGACGCCAAAAAAAGCCATCTATCAGAAGTCTTACCCCCCGGGTTAGACGTTAAGATTTTTAGTGTTGCACACAAGGAAACACTATTTTCGCTTTTGTGTTTTCGCCATTTAGGACGGCGCATGCGCATGACAAAAGTTGGAGCGTGGTGCTGTAGTCGATGGCGAATAATTTGGGAAAAGTCAGAAAAACCGTTTGTTTCGATTGTTTCGGTTTTTCTTGTATTTCCACCTCCCCAAACCCAAGCCTAACTTTTTCTCCATCACCGATACGAGAGAGGGGCGGAGAGACTGGTGGTGCAGTTTCTATGTAAGCGCTAAAAGTCAAAGCCGTCTTGGAGAAGGTGGTGAATGTTCCGAGGTTTAATCCGACCGTGGTTAGAGTTGCTGCAGCGACGGAACAATTCGGAGAGAAGGAGTGATGAGAGGGATGGAAGGAAGGGTATAAAGGTCGTGTGAGGTTCGTGAGTCACGTGACCAAAAAACCGGTACCAAATTTTGTCCTCAAGGTCATCTCTACCTTCCTTGTTGGGTTAATCTCTCAATCTACTACCGTCTCAGTTGACCTTACGTTACCCTTAAGTTACGCGTCTTGTGGTCTGGAGAAATGGCGGGGCATGCGCTGCACTCCGGGCTCCACCTGCAGTCTCAGCAGCTTCTGCTGGAGTTTGCAACCTGCCAAATGTTTTGCAGAAGTAGGAGTTTGGGAACCGAAACAAGCACGGACCGAAGAACAACGAACCAAGCAGATGAGCCCTGTAGAACTAGCAGGAGCCGAATGGAGCTGAATCGCAGCTTCTCCTCGTGCGGGGTCAACTCTGGTTTTTGCTTTGTTGTGAGGTACGTTAGTTAGAGCCGTGTGACAGGAGAAAGGACAAGACTGACAGATGTCAAACCGACTGAAAGACAGACAAGCAAGGGTTGAGATACGAAGATATTACGAGCCAAGAGAATCTAACGGCGACAAGACACGAGGAGCTGAATAGAGTGTAAAACGTGATAGACGGGGAGCTATAGCTTCGAAACATATAGCTCCAACTTGGAATAGTCTATAATGTCGAAAAGCGGACTACCGGTAGTCCAAGTGGGGTAGATGAGCAGTTGGTCCTGCTCGTTTTACACTCAATAATGCAACGGTTGACTCCTGCTTTTCTGTCGACTTCGTTTTTCACACCTCAAATATTCATCCTCTTGATGCTGCCAACGCTGTCAAATTACTCAAAGAGCTTCAATCCCCCGATATCGCTTTGTAAGTGTTCGTGTGTGTGCTGACTCCCCCGCAGACCGTTGAACTTTGTCAGAATGGGCAGATTTGAGAAGCTGGCTTTTTTTTTGTCTGTATTTTTTTTTTTTTCCATCTTGTTTTCAGACGTCTATTTTTTCCATTTTGCGCCTCGAAAATAAACGTGCATCGCATCTGACCGAGTGCACCGAGCCGTTACCTCGACAAAGTTGACGAAGGAAACTCGACTTTGGCGGCAAAATAAGGTTTGCAGCTGGCTAAACACCTCACGCAAATAAGCTCGGCAAAAGCCGCTGCAGCTCTCATGCTACGTCGGACCACCCAGAAACAAAAGTGGAGTGCTCTGTTGCCCAAACGCTGGAAAAAATTTCCACTTTGATTTTTGTGGGTTTTAACCTCGCCTAATCCCGCGGAAAAACCTGGCGGGCAGACGTGTCCTGTCTCACTCCGAGAGGGGCTTGCCAGGGTGCACCGTAGCCGCATATGGCCTGTTTTTCTCCCAGACCCGTCACGGGGAGTTTTTCCGACCGAGGCGAAAAAATACCGAGGTGACAAGGGTGAAACCGAGCCTGATTCTGGGATACGAAGACCGTCTGCTGAGGGGAAACTCGTTTCCAACGTTGGCATCTCTTGGTAGGGTATACATTCCGAGCAAAAGAAAGTGAAGTGGCCTGCGTTTCACCTCTCTCTTCTCTCCCTTCTCTCTATAGCTCCGTACATACTCCATATCTCTCTCTCGGTCTGTTTAGAGTGCTGGCAAAGCTAATAGGTCTTGTGTGGGGATAACATAAGTCCATCTGGGGTCGATGGGTGGGGACATGTTAGACCGGGCATTTTTGGCCCTTTTTTTCCAGACCAGGGTGGTGAAGAAGACCAGCCATGGGTCAATTAGGCCCCGGAGCTAGCCCCAGTCTCGTCCATCTAGACCCTGGGCTTTTGGGCTAAAGGAGAGGTTTTTTTTTGTTTTTTTTGCGGCACTTGAGAGTCTGCCAAATTAATCCGTACCATGGGCGACTTAGGGTTGTCATGCGTGTCATGCGTCTCCAGCGTCATTGTGCGTTTTTTTGGGAAGCGATTTTTTAGACGATCAGACCAGATGGAGCGAAACGAGTAATATTATGGGATTCCCCTCGTTCTCAGCTTCCGATTGATATATCGAACAGCGTCATTGCCTTGAATTTGAGCGCTCAATCTGCGTCCGCGTGCTCAGCCTAAAGACCCAAAAGAATGCGCTAAAAAGGTAGGCAACAGCAACGTTGCTGAGGCAGTTGTGCAAGTGGAGCTACTAGCAATTGGGGTCAGCTCCAGAGAGCGTTTCGCGTATGAGGGTTGCAATCTGTGTGTCACCGCGTGTCTTTTGTGTGTCATCTTACCCGTGTAATTTCCCTATGGCTGACATTTTGAGGTCCCCCACAACCCCTCTTTTTGACGTCACTTGCTAAACCTTCTCTTTTTTGTGTCTTTTAGAGGGTGAAGAAAGAGAGAGTAGAGTGTGCGTGGGAGGCTTGTCTGTCTGGGTCTGTGTCACCAAACGTAGTATATATATACCTCTCCCACCACCCACTTTAAGGTCTCTCCTCCACACAACACCAAACACAAACACAAAAAGAAACAATCATGCCTTCCTACGTAGGAGCTCTCGACCAGGGTACCACCTCCACCCGTTTCATTCTCTTTTCGCCTGATGGAAAGCCCGTGGCTTCTCACCAGATCGAGTTCACCCAGATCTACCCCCACCCCGGCTGGGTGGAGCACGACCCCGAGGAGCTCGTGAGCTCGTGTCTGGAGTGCATGTCGTCGGTCGCCAAGGAGATGCGAACCCAGGGCATCAAGGTGGCCGACGTCAAGGCCATTGGCATCACCAACCAGCGAGAGACCACCGTGCTGTGGGACATTGAGACCGGCCAGCCCCTGTACAACGCCATTGTGTGGTCCGACGCCCGAACCGGCGAGACCGTCAAGAAGCTGGAGGCCCAGCCCGGCTCGGAGGAGATCCCCAAGCTGTGCGGTCTGCCCCTGTCCACCTACTTTGCCGGTGTCAAGGTCCGATGGATCCTCGACAACGTCAAGGAGGCCAAGGAGTGCTACGAGCGAGGCAAGCTGGCCTTCTCCACCATCGACTCGTGGCTGCTCTACAACCTGACCGGCGGCCTCAACGGCGGCGCCCACATCACCGACACCTCCAACGCGTCGCGGTCCATGTTCATGAACATTGAGACCCTCAAGTACGACGAGAAGCTCATCAAGTTCTTTGGCGTCGAGAAGCTCATTCTCCCCAAGATTGTGTCTTCCGCCGAGGTCTACGGCCGAATCGGCACCGGCCCCTTCGCCAACATCCCCCTGGCTGGATGTCTGGGTGACCAGTCTGCCGCCCTCGTTGGCCAGAAGGCCTTTGAGCCCGGCCAGGCCAAGAACACATACGGTACCGGCTGCTTCCTGCTGTACAACGCCGGCGAGAAGCCCATCATCTCCAACAACGGCCTGCTGACCACCGTGGGCTACCACTTCAAGGGCCAGAAGCCCGTGTACGCCCTGGAGGGCTCCATCTCCGTGGCCGGCTCGTGCATCAAGTGGCTGCGAGACAACATTGGCCTCATTGAGTCTTCCGAGCAGATTGGCGAGCTGGCCTCCCAGGTCGACGACTCTGCCGGCGTGGTGTTTGTGACCGCGCTGTCCGGTCTCTTCGCCCCCTACTGGCGAACTGACGCCCGAGGCACCATCCTGGGTCTGACCCAGTTCACCACCAAGGCCCACATCTGCCGAGCCGCTCTGGAGGCCACCTGTTTCCAGACCCGGGCCATTCTCGACGCCATGGCCAAGGACTCCGGCAAGCCCTTCACCAAGCTGCGAGTCGACGGAGGCATGACCAACTCGGACATTGCCATGCAGATCCAGGCCGACATTCTCGGCATTGAGGTCGAGCGACCCGCCATGCGAGAGACCACCGCTCTGGGTGCTGCCATCGCCGCCGGCTTTGCCGTGGGCGTGTGGAAGTCCATCGAGGACCTCAAGGACATCAACACCGAGGGCATGACCGAGTTTGCCTCCAAGACTGACGAGGAGCAGCGAGCCGCCATGATGAAGCAGTGGAACCGAGGTATCGAGCGAGCTGTTGGCTGGCTCGAGTAAGCGCTTGATCTTTTGGATCAGCGTGACACTATGGACACACACAAACTACGTGCTTGAGCACCGGTACTATTGAATAGGATGTATGTAATGATAACGAATTTTGCTAGGCGAAAGCCGATTATGAGTGACCTTTGACGTTTGTAGGATTGAGTGTGTGATTAGTAATATGTTCGATAGCCGGGATCGGGTTTTATGCACGTGAAGTGGTTTGGCGAGTGGAGGAAATTGGAAAGGTTAGGAAGGAGATGGAGGTAAGAGAGGTGTATTGGATGAATCTCCTGTTTTCTCTGAGTAGATTGGTGAACTTCTTGTATTGGTAGCTTCACTGCTCGATGAACAATTGATGATTCCGTGTTTCGTGTGAGGCTTTTCCTTATCTCCCAAGACATGATCTACAAGATGATCGTGGGGTAGATCTGAGATCAATGAAGATTATGGTGGTGTAAATGAATGATGAATGTACTTGTATCAAAAAGCAGATTCAGTATCAATTGATGTGTCTTCAACCCATACGTTTCTCATTTACCTTGCATGGATTCAATGAGGTTCACACTTGAGTCATCTATGTAAGTACAAGTAAAGAAACTCTTGACTTCTCTGAGGCTCACATATCCAGCTCACTCTGGGACTACCTCTTCCCTCAAGACATTATCACATGTCACGAGTTCCTTAACCCATACTAGACCACCTGTTCACTCGTACTACGTCCACTAGCTCTACGTTTAGTGGGGTAAGAAAAGCAATTAGAGACTGACCTCGAGGAGCTAACATCAGGTGAGTTTGTCTTAGCTCGAGACTATGACTGATGATTACGAGCGGATTACGAGGCTCACAAGGGTTTTCGGGAGTTACAGAACATGGGGTACGGATGAACACAGATTAAGATAGAATTACAGGGGATAAACATGGCAAAATGATCCGAAAGCTAGATCCGAGTCAGGACAAGTCCGTAGAGCCATCCTGCGTATTTTCTTGTTCTTGAAAACGCTTGTATGTTACAAAGATCCATTGTACAACTGCCGGTTCACATATCTGCACGCTGAAAGAGCTGTGATGTTCAAACACGAACCCCTGCTGCAGAATACGAACAAAGACTCGTATAGAAACTAGAATCAGGTGTTCCCCTCACGAATAAATGCAGTTTCTGTGCTTCTATTGCGTTGCATGTGTGAATCCGGAACTGATCTTGTAGTCTTCGTATTTTCTCCAGAAGATGAGATAGTGGATACGGTACTTTTCAATCATACTAAATGGGACACTCCAAATCTCTCAGTCTAGTTTATTTTGCGATACGAGCTTTAGTTCCCATTCTATGATAGCTTGTTGTTCTGCAGTATGGACCCGGACGACAGATACATCATGGCCCTGTACTCCTCCAAAAACGTTCAAATGCTAACCAGCACTCCGTACCCCTATTAATTGCGCGCCGCTACATCTCCTGTGCTTTTTTGCGTCTCAGTTGCCGCTCTACACGACATTCTACCGCGGTTTCCACGTATCATACATGCACCATAACACCCCGTATAAACCCCACTAAAAATGTAGCTAGAAGTCCGGGGTTTTTCTGGGGTAAACATCAAGAGCATTGAAGACCTCTAGTCAACTTTCTGTTAGCCCAACACCTCTCCAAGAGGCTACACACCTCTCATATTGTTTCACACCAAGTTTCCATGTTCACACTTTCGGACCGAATATCTCATGATCTCTTGTCCGGAAGCCCCTCAAACCGTTGCCCCCACACCCCCGCACGCAGCGCATACTCCACGTATATTATTCTCCATCATTGCTTGGCATCTGTGTCTTGCAATTACTTGCTTAGCTCACTGTCAGTCAGTATATGCCAAGTCTGGGAAGGAGTCAATTTGCGGGCTGGAATAAACCTCTGCCAAGAAGCAGACAACGGACATCAGGGATTCCATACCCGCTGATTCCAACGGTGCCACTCTCGTTGTTGTAGCTGTTTCACTTGGCCCTCAAATTCTCGTCTCAAATTATTCCGTACCCGGATCATACTCGGATCTTCCTCAGTTTAATCCGTGGTACATTGAGGGCAATACACGTGATGTCGGAGGTCTTCTCCGACCGACCGACGTGCTCCGAAATGATCCGAACACCGCATATACACCCAGTCGGCTATTACTGTGAAAATTACAATTTTTGCTTGCACCTCCTTTTTTTTCCGAGGCCTGCACATTCCAGCAGCCCCATGCAACTTTTGCTGCAACATTTTGCTATTCTTAGCGACATGCATAAAAAGTGAAAAATCGGTAACCAGGGAACCACTTGGGTCGGAAAATTCTTTACACCATACCTGCGTCATGTAATATCCGGTACGCGTGGTCTTAGTCGCGGATAATCAGAGCTAGGTCAGGGTTAGGGTACACATCTCGATGCTGGGCATGTCGGTGTCATTCGGGTAAACGGGCCGAGGTTGGACGTAGGGCTAAGACGACAAGTTCCGAAAGACTCCGACTAACGTAGGGCTGGTAAGGGTAGGGGTAGAGTAGTGTAGGGTAGGTGTGGTCACGTGATACAGTTGCTCCGAATCACCTCCGAGAGAAACGGTGGGTCCGGAAAAACGGAAAGAGACGGTGCACGATGACGGAGTGTGCCTGAGTGGTGTAGGTGGAAAGGGGAGAGTAGGGTTGAGGCGGATATGGTGGAGATCCAGTGGTGGTGAGGTTGTTGTGGTTGTGTGTTGAGAGATGGTCAGTGAGGAGGTTGATGTTGGGATACTTACTTGGGGTTGACTTAGTTTAGTTGGGACAGTTAAGTATCGCTTAAGGTTACTGGACTGTATAGAATGCTACTATCTAAAATAGCTGGCCTAGTTGGAACTAATACACCAGACACGGAATAGCTGGATTGTGACGATATAAAAGTGCGAGATAAAAAAGGGCCACAGTAGCATTATTTGTGACTCTCTATAGTCCCTTTTTTGGTCAGTTGAGGCTTTTATTGCTGTTCTGCTTAAAATTTTGCTTATGTAATCCAGCGAAATCTTACGTAATTGTTAAGCTTATGTAATCATTTGGTTGATTATGTAATCACGGTCAAAAATGAAAAAAAATACCGATTTGCTCAATTTGAGGAAAATAACAAAAAATGACGACATAGGTGTTAAGTAGTCAAGAAATGATAAGTAGGGCAAGTTCTCATTTCATGATATTCCTTCTGTTGCTGTTGTGGTGATCGAGTCTAGTTCTGACAGCATGCCAGTCATAGAAGCTGAATAATCGGGGCAATTTTCGAAAGACAGTTACTGAAAAAAGTTTCAGCATTCAACAGTAGCCAATTCTTAGCCCCTGTGTGTCTTTTTGTTTCAATCTGAGTAATATCTCCCCTTTTTGGGACTAGTTATTCCTGCTATAGGTGCTGAGAGAATTATTTGCAATAAAGTGGCTTTTGATCGCATAGATAGAAACACTAAAGCCTTGAAACTTTACATATGCTGCCTCTTTTGCTTTTCGCCTCTATTTCAGCTCCGCTTCTATCTATTTAGCTGGGATAGCTTCGCTAAGACCTCGGTAAGTCTTTACAGCAGGACAAATTATTTTATATGGCAACGGAAGGTACTAAACATATGATAGCTGTATTTCACGGCAGTTAATAGTCTCAGTAAACATCCTGTGAACTTCTCGGTCGGATATCGAGTCCATACTTTACTATATTCACATCTCAAGTTTTGCTCAGTCATCTATCGAAACCGATAATATCTCCATCCACATTCCTCTTAAAAGGATAAGTTGTGCATATTACAAAATGAGGCTCTGTTTTCAATAGTATAGAGCCCTTCTCGTCTTTTTATCTCTTATATTTCTCATTTTCATGTTTCCCCACCATTAGCCACAATAGGAAGGAAGTAACTGAAACTATTCCTGTAAACAAGCTAATGACAGCCCACCTGTATCATCTAGCTCCTGGAAGTACAGCAATTGATCTGCTCAAAGTCTCATCTCCATATCTCCTTTTGTGAGGCTCCAATTCAAGAAGTTGTTTCATGTTCCGTTAGGTACCATAATAGGACATGATAGGTGAACTGAGAAGCTTAGAAGCAACCAACTTAGTCAAGTTACTGTCACCCAAACGCTCCATGTTGTTCCATGAGCTGTACGAAAGTTCCGAGTGACTTCTTACTCTACATTTCGATCTATGTCGTTCTGTTTTGTATCACTCACTGGAGAAGACATAGAGACGGTCATAAGGGCATCTAGAAAAATTACATCCATCATTTCATTTCTGCTATTCAGAACTTTAAGTTATTCCACTCCTTGCTCTTGAGTTGAAGACAATCCGTGTAGTACTGTTTTCAAGCTATGTCGTCGTTTGGTTTTGTGTTACATAGCTGGAATAACAATACCTCACTGAAAAGAAGCAATCATTGAAGCTACTCGACCTGTCTTTGCTCTGTCATTCAACTGCGAAGCTATCTAACGACTCCTACCTAATCTTCGAAAAAACTCGTCTTCTAATTTTCGAGTTTTGTCGTCGTTTGGTTCTGTGTCAGAAGTGTGGAAGTCAGTAAACCAGTTGTAGTTTTGTGTAAAAAATCCATGACTTGCCACGCCTCTACTGCCTTAGTCGCCAACGTATCCCACGTCTTCTACTGAAGTTTGAAGAGAATTCGTCCCACACTTTCGAACCTATGACGTCGTTGAGTTTGTGTCAGATACCTAGGAAATCACATGGATGTCAAAATGAGCGTCTAAAAAAAATCCTTTCCGTGCCACTCTTCTACCCTAAGAGTCTCCATCAAGTCCTGTGTGCTATGCTGAAGTTCCAAGAGAAATCGGACCTGCAAGTTTCGAGATATGATGCTGTTTGTATGTGACACAAAAGGGAAGAAATCAGTAAAAGGGAGAGAAAAGTGTCGGAAAAAAGTTATTCTGTAATCTTCACCACCTTTCCCCATTCTTATGGTGGTCATCTATATTGTCCAGAAAGTTCCGACAGAATAGGGCATTCAGATTTCGAGATATGTCGTCGTTTATAGGTGACACAAAGAGAATAATGCAATGATGGAGAGTCATGAGCGTCACAAAAAAATCTTTTGGAGCTCTTCAACCTCTCATTCGCTTTCCAAAGTCGCCTGATATGTAGTCTTGAAGTCTCAGAAGAAACCCGACTTGTAGTTTTCGAACTATGTCGTCGTTCGTTTGTGACACAAAAAGGGGAAATTAGTGAAGCGGAGATTTTTGCGTGTAGAAAACATTATCTCGCTGCACTTTGTGCTCTCGATCGCTTTCGAAGGGTCATAGAAGTATTGTCTCAAAGTCTGAAGAGAGAGAGTCATGCAATTGTGGAGCTATGATGCTGTTGTTTTTGTGTCATTTATCAGTAATACAATAAAATGGTCACATGTACAGCTAAAAAAAATCATTTGGCTTGCTTTCATCTGTGTTCCTGATTTCAGGCTCATGTTACACCTGATGCCAAAGTTCGAAGAGATTTGGAAACGCAGCTTTTGAGATATGCTGTCGTTTCGTTTTGTGTCACTGGACTGAAAAGACTCAAAATGTGATGTTAGCAGCTACAAAATAGTCTGGATTGCTTTGCCTCGTCTTCGTGGCTTGTCAAGCACGCTTAGAAGAGGTGCTGCAAGGATTTGGAGTTCTGTCGTTGTTGGCATTCGTGTCAATCACTTGGGAAAGTAGAGATTGGTGAAAAAATAGCATCTTGTACAGCTTTCAGGCCTATCATTGCACTGTTCGACATTCTGTAGTTACCCCACACCCTGTGCTGAACTCCGAAGACAAGTCGTGTTGCCATTTACTTGTGTCTGGAATCGTATAAGTCATTAGAACCGTGGAATTGACGTCTGATGAGTTCTTTCTATTACCTACTCTGTTTTTGTCATGCTTCCAACTGACTTCACAGGTTGGTCAGAACTCCAAAGAGAATGTGCTGTTGTTCAGGGTAGAGTCAGCTCCTCATATGGCCCCGTTTGAAATGAAGAGAAAAGTTAGATTATCTGTATCTCTACAGTGATCAAGGCATGCTTTTACAGGGGCATTGATCGGAGTTGCAGTTAGCCTCAATCAGTGACATCAACCAAAGTCTCTGTCTCTACACCACCTCATTTTAGTTGTATTACCAGACAGGGCATAATCAGTGTACCGGTAGTGACACGAGAGACAAATGAGCAGTTTCTACATTGAAGTATCAAGTTGCAACTAACTAGACTTGTAGGAAACAACCCAGCTCATCTTTTCGTATTCGTCTCTGTCTTCTAATGTCTTTCTATGTGCAATACCTCTTTTCTTGTAATGCTAACGAGAACGATGAGCCCTTACCCGATCTGTCACTAAAACATATCAGCAGCCCAGCTAAAGACTCAAAATTGTTTGATGTTTATCTTTCCTTGGTATCTTCATTCCCATGATGGCTGACCCTACTCCTACACCTTTGCTATACCTCATAGCCGTACTAATTCGTGAACTAAGATGGCTAGAAGAGGAGAAGCTGGTCTAAATGGTACTCTGTGTCATACAGACACTCTTGGACAAAAAATTGTCGTTATTTCTCAGCTCTATCAGTTCTTAAACACTTCTAAATGTGCTTAGTAATCAGGAACTTAGACCCAAATAATATGGATGGTAAGTGCTCCAGAAAAATTTAAAAACGATCATGGAAATTCATTCATGTGTTTCTGAAGCATTCTGCTCTATATGGACCTCCAGAATCTTCAATATCACCACCTCAGAATTCTCACGATCTTCTCTGCTTATGTAATGCGATTACGTAAATAAAGTTATACATCGCTCTAATTTTAGAAACACGTGAACTTCCAGCATAATGAAGCTTAATAAGGCAAAATGGGTAGATTTCGTCAGTAATAGATAGAAGGCCAGAACTTGCTCATTCTGTCAGCTAGAGGTACACTTTATGGTATCGTTGCTGTCGCCGTGAGTTCGTGCAGCTGTATGACTGGCTCATTATGTGATACTACAGGTACAATCTTGTGAATGAGCAAAAATAGGCATAAAAGGCACTTCAGAGATACTGCAAATTTCCTCTGATTAGTATGTGTCTGTCCTCTATGGATGACCGGTCTCAGTTTTTTATTTCCACATATTTTGGACCTGTTTTCGAGTGTGTTGTTCTCATCACAAGAACGCTCTGCTATGTGCATCTGAATTGGGAGTTGTAATTTAGTCCCAATACAGAACAGGTTATGAGTTCACCATGGAAAACATAAAACTGTCCACAGAGAAAAACACCAACAGAACAAGAAGGCATACAGCAACATCCGGGGCACAGCCTCATCCATTATATCCGCACCTCCACCACACTGTATGCACTGTTGCCTTGCATGCGTTTGAGACGCAGATTGCTACGCCCTACTAGACATTTATATGTCGCTAACGTCGTACTGGTCACGCGAAGAGTCTAAAAAGGAGTCTAGCAACGGTAGCATCGCTTAGGTGTGGTTTTCTTTCCGTTTCTGGCCTATTTTCGATTTTCCTTGATTTTTCCCGATTTAACTCCAATTAATCGTCCACCATTTCTTTCACGATAATACCTGCCGAAACAGGACGTGTCAAAAGCCTAATTAGTATGAATAATGGCGATTTTCACATTTTAATATAATTCTAATTCAAAAATCGCTTGTTCAAACGCCGGAATCATACGAGCTCAACACAGTGTGAGACAGGCAACCACGAAGGGCTGTGTACGATCGACGACGTCTCCACGATTTTTGTTGAGTCATTTTCGGGGTGACCTCGGTCATGTGACCAGAGAGAGGCACGACATGTGCAATGTAGTAACCACAACGTTGGGGTCATGGCCACGACATGGCCGTCGTCATGGGGACGACAAAAGCAAAGTAATGGTGGAGCAACGTCATAGGAAATACATGTGACAACAGTGTTGGTGCTAGCCCGATCGAGAAGATCACAATACCCGTCTCAAAGCTATTTTGCTTCCACGGTTGTTCCACGATCTAAAATGAGAAATTTAACTAAAACTGGGAAATTCCAAAAAAAATCGATTAAAATAGATACCCACCAGGGACCAAGGGGAACGGCTTCAGACAGGTCCAAAGATAATATCCATCTGCAGCAAGCATCGGCAAGTGCCTAAAATCAGTATTATGTGGCTATTATGAATCGGCGTATATGTAGCAAGAAATGGAATGTGAGCAAATTCAAAATAGCAAAGTGGAGGATGAGCGGGAAATATCAGGAAAAATCGGAGAAAATCAGGAAAAATTACAGACCCCATAGAATTGGATTTTGGAAGAGGGAGAATAATTCCCTATTTTTTTCCGTTCATTCCCATCCATTTTTTTCTCATGACTCCTGAGGCACGTGGTCAACTTTCGAAGCACTGTCTCAGCCCTGTCTCAGCCACAGTAAACGGTGTTTGAAAGCTAGAGTCTCCCGAGGCATTTGCTGGTTACATTTTGGACATACCGAGGAGTAGGTTAGGGCTTTGGTTTTGGCGTGTATTTTGCAAACTCATATTTTGACGAATTTGAGGAATATAGGAAGGAAAAGATGAAATAAGTGAGAATGATTTAAATAAAATATGAAAATTAATGGGAAGAAGCCACGTGGGACTGTTGACGACGGTGATCACGGATATGCATTTTGCTTTTTGATTCGATCATTTTTCGAGCTCTGACATACATTTTGAACTCCAGCCACCCATATTTCAGAGCAACGTGACGAGACAACTGTTCTTGGTTAAACTACAATGGCAGAGTACGGAGAGGTGGGGTGACGATCGTGGGTGGATGTAAGTAATGAATGGAATACATTTGATCATTTTGAACAGTCTGAGTGAGGAGGGTGGTGAAAAAATCGTAGAAAATCGAATAAAATCGAGGAGACGAAATGAGACAAACTGGAGGGTTTAGGATGGCTCTCAACACTCAAAAGTACCAAAATTTCCACCCCCTCTATCGCCTTTTAGATATTGCCCAAATTAGACAAAATATCGATTATGCAAGATAAGCCAACTCTCTAAGCGAGATTGGGTATCAGGAGAAAATATGGAGGTTGTAGGAAAATGTTGAGGAGGTGGACATATTTGCTTAACAAGGTCCGCTGATGTTCCTGCTCAAGTCAGCTACTTTCCATCTCCATTTCTGGACGATTTATGGCGTTTTTAGCCGGAAAATATATGTGGGCACCCCCTGAGGGGCACTGATAAGGACATAAAACGACAACGACATGAGCTGGGCTAATTTGGACCTGCTCAACGGTTCCACCGGGTCCCGTTACCCCTCCTCATCAAGTCCATATTTTTTTTCCCCCCTCTCCATACATTCCAGGAGATTTTTTTTATGTGCACCGATAATGTATGTAGATAAGGAAAGAGGATGAGATGAGGTGGCAGAGGGTAGCGAATACGCTATGCGAGGGGCTCTGGGACATCGTCTACTTGCGGTGGCTCCGACCCTTTGGGCTTCTAGCACCTTCGGTTACCGGTTGTCGTATCTTAGGGCTGTTATCTGAACCACGATACGACAGAGATAAGAGGTGCATAGACTAGAATGGAACAAGTTGAGACAGAGCTGATACGAATACGTGAGCATAATTCCGTGGGGGTAAGGAGACGAGAGAGGGGGCTGCAAGAATTCTGGCTGCTCTGCAAGTCCACAGGTGTACAGAAGTCATAGATAGACAGTGGTGATGTGTTTTGTCTTCGTAGAACTGATAAGGTCAGAACTCGACGACGGAGAAAGGTGTGGACTAGCGGGCTGGCACAATTACTTCCGCCACGGCTCTGAATATGGACATCAACTCAACGGGTCATAATTATCCGTGGGGCAGTTCCAGGGTGCCAAGTTGTGAGGAGCGGTCGGAGGAACTCAATTGGGCAGTATGAGATTAAGACGGGGCTATTGAGCAGGTCTAAAGGCTCTACGGGGCGATTAGGGTGCAGTTCGAGGCGATTCACGTGTCCAGAGGCGATATAGGCGCTCCACACCGAGCTACTACGCGTGTCAAGGTTCCACAAGACAACCAGATCACCCCACAGAGATAGACTCGACGAATGAAGGACGAGTGAGTTTGAAAGATTGACGAATGAGCTGATGTGAGATAGCAAAAAAGAAATGCCGAGGACGACAGTGGATGATGAGCGTGGAGGTGGACGAGGTGTAGCAATGTTTGTGAAGAGGTATGACTCAATTGATCTTGTAGCTATTGTACAAGAGAGAATACTTGAGCAAATCATACATCCTCAACTCCTACCCTCGGACACCTCCGATAACCCGTCGCTGACCCTTGACCCGTTAGTCCCAATACCCCACAAATATCGTTTTTTGTTTTTTGTGTCGCGATAACGCATCCGAGGTTTTGATCTTCATGTGAATAAGCGTGGTGAACCGAGCGAGAGACCGAGACAGCATGGGACACAAAGCAGAGCGACGACAACTTTCCACCAAGCTCGTACCGCTATGACTCTACGCTGTGTCACAAACACACGATGAACGTGACTCATGGACGTGACACAAAAGCTTGATACCGAGGTTGAGGTTATGAGATGGGAGTAACTAGAGGAATTAAGATGAGCTATAACGAGCGATAGACGAGTCACAAGTAGAACCGCCTAAGTACTCGTACAGTATCGGTAGTTTCGTTCAGCTTGCCACCACCACCTTCATCCACCTGTCCGCACCCGTGGGTCCCGTTTTCACCCGCTTCACCCGGTTTTCTTTTCTTCTCCACAAAGTTAACTCGTGCAGATACCCCATACTGGCAGCGGCTAATAGGCCCTTTTCCATTGGATCGTGAGCCATGGTTATCAGCGGGGAAGGGCTGAAATTGGGCTGACGTTGGGCCCAGCGGTTTGTGTGGTCCGTCTGGTTTTGTGTCCCCAGCAGCTTTCACTGGACACAGACAAAACGTTTCTCTCAGACACAGGTCATCCCCACTCGGCATATTTTCATTGGCCAGGGTGAGAG
Organism: Yarrowia sp. JCM 30695; assembly: GCA_001602355.1. NCBI lineage: Eukaryota > Fungi > Ascomycota > Dipodascomycetes > Dipodascales > Yarrowia > Yarrowia sp. JCM 30695. The sequence goes on from BCLX01000002.1 coordinate 68,735, forward strand.
ACGCTTATCTAAATCATATCCGACTGCGGAACGTGACAGCTGAGAGTTAGTAGTTATCGTGTGATGGGAGGTGTTGAAGGAGGAGAATGGGAAGGCGAGGAACGAGTGGGCGCAAAAATATGAAAAAATGTGCAAAATATTCGCCTCACGGAGCTCACCGTCATAATACTGCTCTTTTCCCGATATCTCCAATATTACCGGTTCGGGACATCCTCACACCCGCTCGAAAGCCGTTACATTATCTTACATCCTTCTGTCGACACTTCATTGGCCGATAAGATGTCTTTGTTGCGCCCAAATTAGAAACTCTGTAGCATGTATTAAGCTCCTGACACGTCCGAGCCTAATTTACGACTTGTTGGGACAAAAACAAAAGTTGTGGAAATGGGTGCTGAAAAACATAGATTTCACGACGATTCGTTTATGTCGTGGCTGGCCACCTGATTCCAGCTTCTCCCATACCGCTAGCCCCCGTATATGCTCCAATAGCAAGATTTTTTTGGGTACATCTCTCCGTTAAACTTCTAGGTGCGGGCATGAAAATTATCTACCTTTAGCTTTGTTCCACGCACCACTTTGTGTTTTTTAGCACTTCCCAATTTGGCAGACGTTATATATATATCGTGGGTGGCCCTTTGGTCTCGGTATCGCTTGATCCAACTCTACAACAGACCTCTGTTCTATTTATTTGCATTACGATGACCGACAACATTAACATTTCGAAAGCTTCCAACGTGAGTATCGACGACGACAGAACAACAGCTTTTTGGTGCTATCTGGTGCTATTCGACACGGCCAGTTTGCGACACAAAACCAGCTTGTGACACAGACGAGGTGTCGCGTGGGACTTTGGGGACCACGCTGTACAGCGTCCCCTAGTACAGCGCTGCACCCCAGAAGCAGTCTGAGTATTTCTGTTACTCAGTGTGCGCTCCTGCTGCAAATGTCGCACCCAGGTCACCACTCGCGGGTATTATTGCATCTGCGCTGTATTGACTGCACCGCACGCAACCAAATCCTCCACGGGTAGGCAGTGGCGAGGGAATCATCGGTAACAGTCGTTAGCCGAAGTGACTAATACGCTCAACATACTAACTCAGCTCTCAAAATACCTGGACCTCCCCCAACACGGAGCTGTCCTTGCCGAGTACATCTGGATCGATGCCCATTTCAACATTCGATCCAAGTGCAAGACCCTAGACAAGAAGCCCACCTCCATCGAAGATCTCCCCGAGTGGAACTTTGATGGTTCTTCCACAGACCAGGCCCCCGGCCACGATTCGGATATCTACCTCCGACCCGCCGCCATCTACCCCGATCCTTTCCGACGAGGCGACAACATCATTGTCCTGGCCGAGTGCTGGAACAACGACGGAACCCCCAACAAGTTCAACCACCGACACGAGTGCGCCAAGCTCATGAGCGCCCACGAGAAGGAGGTCATCTGGTTCGGAATCGAGCAGGAGTACACTATGTTCGACGAGAGCGATAACCCCGTCGGATGGCCCAAGGGCGGTTTCCCCGCTCCCCAGGGTCCCTACTACTGTGGTGTTGGTACCGGCAAGGTCTTTGCCCGAGACGTTGTTGAGGCCCACTACCGAGCCTGCCTCTACTCCGGCATCAACATCTCCGGTATCAACGCCGAGGTCATGCCTTCCCAGTGGGAGTACCAGGTTGGTCCCTGCGAGGGTATCTCCATGGCCGACGAGCTGTGGATGTCCCGATACCTGCTCCACCGAGTTGCTGAGGAGTTTGGCATCAAGATCTCCTTCCACCCCAAGCCCCTCCAGGGAGACTGGAACGGTGCCGGCTGCCACACCAACGTGTCTACCAAGTCGATGCGAGAGCCCGGTGGAATGAAGCACATTGAGGCTGCCATCGAGAAGCTTGCTGCCCGACACAAGGAGCACATTGCCGTCTACGGTGAGGACAACGACATGCGACTCACTGGCCGACACGAGACTGGCTCCATTGGCTCTTTCTCCTCCGGTGTTGCCAACCGAGGCTGCTCCATCCGAATCCCTCGATCCGTTGCCAAGGAGGGCTACGGCTACTTTGAGGACCGACGACCCGCCTCCAACATTGACCCTTACCTTGTCACCGGTATCATGACCGAGACCATCTGTGGTTCCATCCCTGAGGCCGACATGGTTGAGGAGACCAAGCGAGGTGACAGCGAGGGCTTTTAAGCGGAGTTGCTGTTGAAAGAGTTGTTTCAAGAAATGTAAAACGTTCTAGACGTGTATTCTAATGACCTGGTATGTGAATGGAGGAAATAAGTAAAGTAGAAAAATGCTAACGATTATTTGAGACTTGACGATGACCGTAGAAGTTGACTGTAGGACCCCAACCACGCACACGATCGATAAGATAAAATTTGCTGATTAAGTTTTCCACCTGCATCTGGTCTACATATTAAGGGGGATAACAGACTGGTGAGATGAGTAAGCAGGGGGAGAGTGGTACCGATGAGTAGAGCGGATTTTTGTCGTCACGATGGTGCATTTTATGTGTCTCTGCGATGTATAATGGCGATGGCAGGTCTTGACCAGTCAATAGTTTAAAATGGGTGTATAATGAGAACTTTTGTGGGGTATGACGGAAACTTGCGATTTAAATTCTGAAAAGAGGGCTATAATTAGGGGAGTAAGATTAGTGTAATTACGAAATTTGGTGCTTCTGGCTAATTTATTCATCGAGTTGAAGGACATTTCCCTCCTCATTTTAAGTTTCACTACTATTAGACTTTCACATTGTGTGGGGATGAAACCGTTGAGAGAGGGCTGGATAAGGGTCCTGATAGGGAGAAATACAAACACTGTTGGTGAAATGTGGGGAAGACGGTTGGCACCAGTGGTGTGTATTATTCGAGTTATACAGTATCGCCTGTTGAGTGGGCGCTATGTATTTCTGTTTTCAGCACGTATGTCTTTTCTTGTTCCTGATGCTATTCTTGAATACGTTACCCTTGTATACGCCACTTGCTGTTGCTCGGTAATTATGTTGGGTTGCGGTATGTTGTTCCTCGATCGTGACACTTGTGTCCGCCGGTCACGCTCCGAAGACTCTAAAATGCTCCGTTTGGTGTCTTTGTGGGCTCGTCAGAGGTCTCTTTTCTTGTCTCTTGCTTCTTGTTACTGAGAAATAGGCCTCCCCTGCAGACAAACATTTTCTTACATTTGAGGTCAGCCGAGGCAAAAACTAAGTTGAGCTTGCCTTACCGAATTCAGAGCGCTAATGAGACATGCAGATTTGGTGCGAGCGATGGTGCGAAAATCAAAATAGAAAAAAAGGCGGAAAATGAGCGATAAATGGGTGACGAAAATAATAGGAAATGATGAGATAAATGCACAGAAGCCGGAAACGTGGCGGAACAGTCGCAAATGAAGCACAGCGTCTCTCTGAACACATACACACCCATTTCCCCTCCCCTGATCAGCCGCTCGAGATTTTCTTTGCTACCCGGAATCTTGGCGTGGCATGAATTTACAGTCTTTTTTGTCTTCAGCCTCTCCTGCCCTCGTGGGCATCGAAACAAGGTTGCGCATGACACCAAAGATCGGTCTAGACTGCGATCAAAGAATTAATGCGTTATTTGGGGTTTTAAAAGAATAATCAGATAATAATGGAAAATCGGGAAAAATCGGGAAAAATCACAAGAAGTCGAAAGACACGTAAAATAGCGACCTGAGCCCCTTGGGCTAACAATAGACCACACGCCTTGCTCTCCTTGCTGCTTCCTCCCTTCGGTGCGGCAGAAACATGAGTCTATCCGGGTAACCGGGTCAGGGTGTCATCTCACTTAGCTTAGTCTGTTTTTAGCACGGATAGAATACAGCCCGTTCTATAACGAGCCGTACAGAGGAGATGAACTACGAGAGATCAAAAATAGCCATCGGCGGTGTTCCCGTTTCGATTACATAAGCAGGTCCCGTGCTCGATGACGTAACAGATCTCTCATTTCTCCTGCACGGGTCTCCACTTGGCTGGGCTTCTGGAAGACAAAATGGAAGTCGTGGATAAGGTTTTGTTATTTACTACAAACCCGCAAAGTCTAAAACACGGCAGACTAAGTGAGTCATTATTAGCGCACCACCGTAAGGACGAGTTCACGATGTTTGCAAAAACTGAAGAATATGAATAAAATCGCGATATTTACAGGAAAACAACTACAATTGGCTACGAGCTCGGTTCTTTGGTTTGAATAAATGATATTAGTGAATTGATCACAGGGAAGTGTCCCGTTAGTAATAAATAGTGCCTGAGGCTTTTGGACACAAAAGTGTATGCGTGGTGACAATGTCAGCCAATGTAGTGTGTGTGTAGTGAATGACTCTAGTTGGTCATGGTAGTCTTGAGCTTGGCCCACATTCGTCCGGGCTCGGATCTCACGGCATGCAAAGAGTTTCGAGACGAGCTGGACTTGTTGGAGGAGCCAGAGGCGTTGGAGAACATTCGGGTGAGTCGGTTGCCGTCCTCCTTCTTCTCAGCAGAGCTGGAGTTGCTGTTCTTCACCTTGTTACCCATACCGCCTCGTCCGACAGAGTATACCGGGGGAACGTACTCATAAGCTGTGTAGCACTCCTCGAGGTACTCCTCAGGGGTGTCGGGCATCATCTGGGTGATGGGTCGTCGGTTACCGTAGCCACCTCGGCCAGCGGTGAACTTCTGGGTAGGAGAAGAGAAGGAAAGGACAGGTGCCAGAGTGGAGGGCACAGAGTCATTGTCAGCGACTGCCGACTGCTGGGGCTGAAGCTGGGGAGAAACAGGGGAAGTCTTGGGCGACAGCGACTGCTGCTTCTTGGAAACGTGGTTGCCGTAGCCTCCTCGTCCTGTGAGAACCATTTTTGTATGTGTGTGGTTTGTGTGAGGTTTTGTGTAAGATGGAAAGATAACCTCGTGAGATGGAAATGAGGCACATATAAACCACACTTTGAGGGCAATTCTGTGGGGGTGACGCAATGCATTCTCCACATTGCCCCAGAACTCTAATTTCAGGGCAAACGGGCAGTTGGGCGCGTGGTTAGGGCTGGGACTACGTGTTGGGTATTTAGGGTTAGGGTAACACCCCGCATGAGGTAAGCGCGGGTCAGGGTATCGAGCCCAATTGAGTTAGACCACTCACCCAGGTCTAGGCACGACTTTGGGATGTAAAAAATGTCCCAATAAAGTTCAATTCGTGAACCGAGTCATGTACTAAAATGAACTTACAGGAGGGTAACCAGACGGATCGATTGCAGCTAGAGGAAGGTGGGGGAGCAAGGGTTGTCAGATCGGTGCAAGATGGTTGTTGTGACGTGCCAAAAATAATGACAGCCACAGCCACCACAGAGAATGTTGCGGTCACGACACAAGGAAATATCCACGACTCTGCAACTGTGGCCACCGTGACCATGTCATCCACACATTGCGAAATACCGCAGTGGCGACCGTTGGTCATGTGCTGTGGTGTAGTGCAGTGCGATGTAATGTGGCTTGACGTCATGTGACAATGTGTAATCAAAGCTGACGTAATCTAAACTAGCCAGCTGACATAATCGGATGATGTAATCAAAACCAGCCAGCTGACATAATCAGATGACGTAATCGAAATTAACCAGCTGACATAATCACAAAAGCACACGCTTAGTCATCACCACAACTCACATCCACTCTCTGACAACCCCCTCGACTCACATCGACTCTGTCAATGTTCCACCCTCCTCGTCTCTGGTATCACATCGCAGTATCTCAGCTTGCCGTTATTTATCGATGCACATCCCTTCGTCTTCTTTATATCTATCCTGCTCCCTTTGCCTTATCTCTGTAGATAAGTGGATCAGCGCTGTGATTGGCTGTTGGGACATCACCGGGGAGATATGGTATCGGCCAATGGGAGTCGAGATCGGGGACCTAACCCTGACCTGACTTCTTTGGGAAGTCCCAATGGGGATTCGAAAGGTTATTTTTGTCACCGGGACGGGGTTAGGGGAGGCCAAAAAAGGTGAAACAGCATTAAATAAGTGCACAAAAACACGTGTAAAATGGAATGAAGGGGTAAATTCGGTGGAAAATGGAGTAAAAGGATGAGAGAAAAGTAGTGAAGCAGGTGAGATAGAGGTTTTTTCGACCTCAAATTTAATCCCCCCTCGGTATTATTCCGGACATTACTCACCTCCACAGGCTCGTATTTTGTAAGCTGACTTTTGGGAGTGTGCCTCATTCTGAACGCCAGGGTTAGGGTACGTGATATCTGCAACTGTGGGCTAGGTGCTGGTGTGGCACATAACGCGGTTTCCCGTAATATCTCCATTTTTGGCCGTTTTATTGCATTTTTCCCCGGTTTTTAGCACCTGGGGTACCGCCCCATATTTGATTCATAATATTTAATGTGGTGTCCATTTTCGTCAGTCTTAGAATATAGAGTTGTGTCAGTGTGAATAATTCGAGATTGGTCGGGAAACCAGGGGTAGGAAAGGGGTAGAAATTGGGAAAATTCGGGCTAATTATGGGCACGGCTGTCCAAGAATTATGGCAATTTCCCCCAATTTCTAGCGATTTTATCTGACTCGCCACCACTCTTTGCCCTATCTTCTCCGCAAATGGCACGTGTCAATATCGTTCGTGTCATGCACGAGCTCAGGAGAGCCGTGGAAGGCCCGCAGCGAACAATGGAGCACAATAAAACGCTCTGCTGTATGTTTGTTTCGGGTTTCCCCTGAGCTGGCCTGTTTTGCAGGGGATTCTTTGTATTTTGTGCGCATTTACGCAGTATTTTTCTGATAATACCAATAAAACCCCAACAAATCCGGGGAAAATTCCGTGGGATCTTGCAGCTCCCAGAAACCCTCCCCTGGAGTGGAACCGTGATTGCGGGCAGGTGCGATAGGTTAGGACCCAAACCACTTTGGTGAGGTCTAGGTGCAGAAGGTTATTGTAAGGGCTAGAGGGGAAGGAAGGTGAGAAGAAAATGGGGAAATATTGGAAAAATGGGGAAAAACAACGGGCGTGGTGAGCTGATTTTCGCGGTAATAACGGTAATTTTTGCATTTCAATCACATGACGTCTCATAACCTGTACTGATACTACCACTTTAAGCTTTGGGTGAGAAAAAGGCACCTGGTTTGGATACTGTGGACCTTAACACATCTGGATACACGAGATTGGAGACGTGTGATTGAGGCGATCTGAAGCGTTCCACGACGAGCAGCAGCAAATCACGTGCCCCGAGCCTTCCCTGCGCGCGCCCCCATCAAAAGTCTTATTTTTCGCCGCCCTTTTCATACCCTCAGAACACCTTTTTCAAAAGCGACGACAGCGCCAGAAATACGCCAACGACAGAGACCATGGAATCGCCCTCGTCGTTCAACACAGCCAACAACCGGTCTCGGTCGTCGTCGGAGGCCGAGGCAGACATCCACGTGGCCCAGTACGAGACCTACGACCGGTATCTCAGCGAACACAGCAGTGACAACACCACGCACAGTGCTGGTCCTGGCGGAAGTAGTGGCCAGCATCCCCATTACGACTCTGCCACGGCCACCCCCACCATCAACCATTCGGTGGCCTCCCCCACCTCTCCCTCGTCCATGTACTCTGACTATGGACGGATGACTCCTGCTGCCGAGCATTTCCCCGAGTCTGTGACTGGCGATAACGGCACTCCCACAGGGTCCAACGGCACAGAAGCAGCATCGGGCGTGGGGCTGGGCTTTGCAGGTATCCCGCGATCGGGTCTGCCGTTCAATTACGAGTCCGAGGTCCGATCCTACGACGATCACGACCTGAACGAGGGCATTGAGGACGTCAAGGAGTACTCAAACCAGGTGACCGACCACGTCAAGGAAGAGGATCGTATGGCATCGGCTTCCCCTGTCCCTGGAGCGTTTCCCGACATTGATTCGGAAGAATACACCACGGGGGCTAATGTTCACCAGGAGAGAAGCGATAAGAGCTTTGTGAGTCAGGACAAGAGTTTCAGTGAGGCAGACAAGAGTTATAGCGAAGAAGCTGCCCAAAACACCAGTTACGTGAGTCAGACCCAAGACGCGTACAACATCTCCTCTCCCAAACCAGCTGCTCCTGAAGCCTACGGCCACTACTCGCCAGCTACACACGACTCGGATGTGGATCATCTCGAGCCGCCTTCTCCTGCTGCAGTACCGCCGGTGGTTGAGGAAGATACATATGCCGAGGCAGCTGCTGAGCGAGAGCCCGAGGTGACTGCTCCAAGTGGAGTTTCGTACGGAACTCTGGCTGATGCTCCCGAAATGACCTCTCAGGCACCCGCAGAAGCTGCAGTTTCGCCCTCGGCAGCTCGAGTTTCGCGATTTTCGTTTTCCGACCGATCGCCCAGCAAACCTGACGTGACTGGTCACTACAGATCGCACTCGCAGACAGGCACGTCGCCAAACAAGTCTGCCACGCGAAAGCTGCACAAGAGCAAGGTGTCTCAGACGTCCATCGAGTCCTTCTCGTTACCCAAGGGTGATGAGAGTAGAGAGATTACTCCGGATACGGATAAGAAGTTGGGTGAGTACGAAGAAAACCAATGAAAGCGCAGCTTTCGTTGGTTTGATGAGATAAAAGATTATTTGGTTGAGGTATCAAGTGATGGCTTTTTTGGCTGGATCAATCAGTCTAGTTTGAGAATAAGACAGCACTATTGTTCTGGTGTCTTGCTTATTATCAAATTAGGGTGAATTGGTTTATCCCACGTTTAGGAAAGTCGTTTTCTGGGTCCATTTTGACAGGTCGGATCAATATGGGGCAGAACACATGGGGAGTGTAATTCGCTTTTGTGGTTTGCCGTATATGTCGATTGTACCTTGCAGATGACGGCTCTATGGGGAAGTGACAATGAGGCATGGACGTGGCGTTAGAGTGCTCTTTGTGAGCCCTTTGTGTGGTCTCTTGATGTGTGGCATTTAACAATACTTGAGTTGGGACTTCATTTTCTGAAGACCTTAATCTCTTACACATTTCGAAGATGATGTTCAAATGTGAGTTATTCCAGAGGTGTGATTGTGACAGATCTGCTGTATCGGTTTGCACGGATTGTGATAATCACGGATCTCACACACAATCTGCCTCACACTTGCCTCATACATTGCCTCATTGAGCCATGAACCTCATACCCATATTTTGATACCACAACAAACACAACTACAACCAGTTATTGTCAACAAACCACGAAATTGATGATGTCAAATATCTACCTACAGCCACTCGTTCTAATTCTAACACAGACGCCCCCATCGAATTCGAAACCACAATCATCGACCCTGTCGAACAAACATCCCACAAGGTCAACAACGAAAACGACCCTTCTCTGTCGTACTCGTCCTCTTCTCCCTCGTCACGAGACGTCTCTGCCTCTCCCGTGTTCCCCAAACGCCAGCAGTCGTTGCTTCGTCTGGATGAACACATGGCTTCGACGTCAAATGACACCGAGAAGACCACAAGTGACGAGAAGAGCCGTTCTTCGTCCACTTCGTCCTCCTCCTCCTTCGGCCAGTCCTGGAACCAGTCGTCTGTCTCTCAGAGAGCGTCTGTGTCAAGTATGGGTGGTATTGACGTTTCTGGAAAGCGAGCCACTGCCTCTGGAACTGCCGCTCAGCCTCCCACCATGCCTCCTGTTCCTCAGACCAGTCTCACGGGTAACGCAGTACCTGTCACGCCACAAATGCAGACTGGCGCTTTCGAGCAGTACACTCCCCAGACTGCCCCTCCCATTCAGACCCAGTCTCAATTGAGTAGTGACGGCCGAAAGAGAGCTGCTACGCTCGACAGACAGCAGCAGTACGTGCCCCAGTACGGCTACTCGAGTCCTGGAGGCCTGGGTCCTGTCACCTCGAATGCTGGCCAAACACAGAGCGGACAGACCCCCATGTCGCCTTCCGCCACCGGAAACAACCCCATGTCTCCCTCTGCTGGCCCCACGAGTCCTCCCAGTGCAGCTTCGGTCCACCGGTCCTTCTCCACCACGACTCCCCACGCCCCCACCAAAAACTCGCGTCGAATCGTGTCCACTTCTGCTGCTCCCATGAGAAAGCAGATCGAGGAGGCCAACGCTGCTCTTGGACGGTCTACTGAGCCCGTTCGAGGAGATACACGTGACAAGCGAAGCAAGTCCATCTCGTCACGTGGCGGCATGAAGGGCGTCTTCTCCAACCTGGTGTCCTCCATGGGCACCTTGTCTCGAAAGAACACCACTGTCAAGCGAGGCAGTGACCGAGAAGACGTGAGCAGTACTCCCTCGACGCCCAAGATCTCTGGCCCCTACGACGCAAAACACGTGACCCACGTTGGATTCAATTTCGACACTGGCGAGTTCACCGGTCTTCCCAAGCCATGGCAAAAGCTGCTGTCCGAGTCTGGTATCTCCAAGGTCGAGGCCGAACAGCATCCCCAGGCAGTCATGGACATTATGGCCTTCTACACCGACCAGAAGGACGATGGAGTGTGGCAGAAGTTTGGAGGAGCCAACCAGGCAGCTCCCGCAGCCACCACTCCCTACAATGCTCAAAACGGCTTCTCGCCAATTGCTTCTCCTGGAGCCACTACTCCTACTCTTGGTGCATTGAACCTCGGTACTCCTCTGAGTGTCGATATCGAGGAGGCCAGTGAGAGTGCAAACAGCAGCAATGGCGGTATTGGAGCTGGTGGAGATTATTTCGCCAAGCCCCGTTCTGCTCCTGTTCCTCCTGCTGCTGGTGTCTCTGCTTCTTCGTCTACCGCTACTCTTGGCCAGACTGGAAGCTCCACCACCCCTCAGATCCCCACTCGGGACCGAACACGGGAGTCCAGCTCTTCCTCCACCTCCAACCAGGGTCCTCCTGTCACTCCTCTGGCTTTGTCTCAGTCGAAACAGAACCTCAGAGAGGAAGCTGCTCCCGGCACTCCCGAGGAGAAGCCCCTGACTCACTTTGTGGCGTCCCGAAAGGCCCCCAGACCTCCTTCTGCCTCCCCCAAGAAGGCCACCCAGTCTCCTGCTGCTACGTATGGCGATCCCGGTGTGTCTTCTCCTTCTGCTCCTCCCTCTGCGGCCCCCAAGTCTCCTCCTCCTCGACCTCCCCCAGCTCCTCTTCTTGGAGTCCCTTCTGTCCACGCTCCCAACTCGGAGTACCGACAGAAGATGATCACTCAGCTGGAGGCGTTCAACGCCAAGAAGCAGCAGGAGCGAGCCGAGAGACACGCTCAGAAGCAGAAGCTGGCAGCTGCTCACGCTCAGGCTGTCCAGAGACAACAGAGACAGCAGCAGCAACAGCAGCAGCAGCAGGGCGGTCTTTCTCAGCAGCCCTCCATGCAGCAGATGCAGCAGCCTTCTTCTTCGGGTCTGACTCCCCAGCAGAAGCAGATCATTCAGCAGAAGCAGCTGTTGGAGCTTCAGAAAGCCACTGGTGGACAGGTTGGAGGTCCTGTTACCTCCTCTACCCAGCAGGTGCTGTCCAACCCCGCAGCAGCAGCCGCAGCATCGCAGAGAAAGCGAGAACAGCGGCTCAAAAAGGACCAGCAGGTGGTTGCCCGGCTCAACCAGATTTGTACGCCTGGAGACCCCACCAAGCTGTACCGAAACCTGGTCAAGATTGGCCAGGGAGCCTCTGGAGGTGTTTTCACCGCCTATGAGGTGGGCTCCAACCTGTCTGTGGCTATCAAGCAGATGAACCTGGAGCACCAGCCCAAGAAGGAGCTCATTATCAACGAGATTCTGGTCATGAAGGACTCCAAGCACAAGAACATTGTCAACTTCATCGACTCCTACTTGCATGGAGGCGATCTGTGGGTTGTCATGGAGTACATGGAGGGAGGTTCTCTGACAGACGTCGTCACCTACAACATGATGACCGAGAGCCAGATCGGAGCTGTCTGCAGAGAGACGCTGCTTGGTCTGCAGCATTTGCATTCCAAGGGTGTCATTCACCGAGATATCAAGTCTGATAACGTGCTGCTGTCCATGAGAGGCGAGATCAAGCTGACGGATTTCGGTTTCTGTGCCCAGATCAACGAGTCCAACCTCAAGCGAACCACCATGGTCGGAACCCCCTACTGGATGGCTCCTGAGGTTGTTTCTCGAAAGGAGTACGGCTCCAAGGTCGATATCTGGTCGCTGGGTATCATGTCCATCGAGATGATTGAGGGTGAGCCTCCCTACCTGAACGAGTCTCCCCTCAGAGCTCTGTATCTCATTGCCACAAACGGTACTCCTCAACTCAAGGAGCCCGATGCTCTGAGTACAATCTTCAAGGCCTTCTTGGCCTGGGCTCTCCAGGTGTCTGCTGACCAGCGAGCCAGTGCTTCTGAGCTGCTGAAGCACGAGTTCCTGCTGACAGCCGATGACGTGAGCACCCTGGCGCCACTGGTCAAGGCTGCAAGAATGGCGAAGATCCAGGAGAAGAACGAGAAGGCCCAGCGTTAGTGCAAGGTGCCGGTCGACGTCAAGTCGACAGCGAATTATAGATAATGATGATGATATGTGAAAATATGTGTGTATGTAGTAGTTGTAGCTGGTAACTGGGGAAGTTAGTCGATGAGCTCACTTTGCTACGAGTATGTAATTGACTTTGTTTTACAGTAGTAGTTATTGCAAGCTCCAGGAGCAATTATCTCGGTGTATATATTTTTTTCTTTTTTTTCTTTCATTTTTTCGAAAAATAACTTTCAAAATCAGGGGGTATTAGTAAGGTTACGAGATTTCGTTGGAGTATTGAAGAGCATTGAAGTGCTCACAAGACTAAGAAATTAGTTTTGTTGCACTCGTTAGAGTCTGAAGTTTCTTCTCGTACGCTCAGTTTCTCAGTTAGTGAAGTATTCTTGGAAGGATATGATTAGTCAGCAGACCCCGCACTCGGTGACAGAATTCAAGTTTTTTGACATTTCTCAAAAGGGCAACTTTTCGACCTGAAAAGTGTGTCAGATGATTGTCCATGTCAAAAAACTCGTAATGGTGCTTTTCTTGAACTACCACAGTGTTCATGGAGGATGTAGGAGCACGCTGAAGTTCTGATTAGTAAGCAAAAGCGGGAGATGGAAAAACTCACATACCGGCTAATTTCGAGGTGTTAGAAGGGAGAGAAGTAGATAGTATGTATTAAGGTACACCGGTGTAACTGTTTGGATGATCCCTTTGTAAAATATATTCTCTTCACATCCTAAAGATTGGAGTGTCCTACTTATCAACAAAATATCTAACTGTAAAGCACTGTATCAACTAAAGCCAACTAATTTGAATAGCTGACTAACCACCTCACACTACACACCCCCTCAATCAATATGCAGGCATGTGAAACTCGCGTGACCTTGTTAGCCGATGAGTTCAACGGTTACCGACGATGGTAGTGTCTGATAATTCAAGCTACAGTGAGAAGTGCTTTTACCGGGTGCATCGTATCGTAGTGAAAATTGGGACCATAACCAGGCAACTTATTAGTACTTCGTATCGTAGTGAAAATTGGGACCATAACCAGCAAACTTACTGTATTAGTACTTCGTATCATAGTGAAAATTCGTGGCACAACCAGCAACCGATTTGAGGTTAGTTGACTTTTGTTAGATCTATCTTGAACACCCACGAAACAACCCGACTCAAAGAAAAAATCGGGAAAAATGGAAAACAGCAGAAATTCATCTGGTGAAAAATACCATCGAGTAATTGACACACGTGGGTACCACTATGAAGAAATATGTACTCACAGTTCCTTTTTTTCTACGTTAAATATGAAATCACAGAACCCTCAATGGTAACGTTAAAGAATACCTCTTATTCAACGGAATTTGAATGAAGGACGAATAAAGATAGTTCTATGAGATTTGTAGGCATTTGCTAAGTCATTTTGAGTGCTTAAAGGATACTCTGGCATCATTTTGAAGATGTTTCTTGCGTTTGGTGCATCAACAAACTCGAGCTGTTTGCACGACCTAAATTCAAGGGGTATAGGGTGACATTTTTGATTGATATTCCAATGTCACTCGGATTCAATAATCGACACAATAGTCAGCGAAACAAGAGCAGCAGCTGTTTCATGGATAATTATAGCTGAAGATAAATGCCTCATGAACTTTTCTGACACACTCTTGTATTTCTCTTGGTTTTTTAAGCACTTGAAGTCGACCCCCCTCGGGTCGATCTGCAATGGCGATTAGTCAACGATATGGATCTGAGTGATGCCCTGAAAATGAGGCACTGACATATTTACGGTTGCCCCTTTGCCTAGAAACAAGTCTGAACGCGCCTTTCACAGCAAGGAAGGCTGGACATGATCATGTGTTCTGGCAGGAGGGTATCCACCGACCTCAAAGAGTCCGATGAAGGGTTAGAACATATCACAAGATTGATTTGTGAATGCTACGATGATATTTAATGAAAAGAGGTAGTAATGGGAAGCTATCTTTTAGATGGTATGTTCAGGTCATAGCTTTTCTCAAATGCACTTGCTCGCGTCTCTGGCTGTCAACGTACCCTCCATAATGACTGGCTGCAAATGTGGATAACCAAAAGAATTGCACTGCCAGCTGATCGGGGGATAACCCATTACATCCTGTATTTTTTTTCTTTTTTCAAAAATTTTCTTTTTTATTGTATTTTTATTATTTTTCAATAGTATTTTTTTATTTTTTTATTTTTATTGGAAATTTGCTCGGTTTTGACATTACTTGAACAGATCCGTCATTTAGTTGAGCGGTGATTGTGCCCACAAATTTTCACTACGATACGAATTACTAATAAGTTGCCTGGTTATGGTCCCAATTTTCACTACGATACGAAGTACTAATAAGTTTGCTGGTTATGGTCCCAATTTTCACTACGATACGAAGTACTAATAAGTTGCCTGGTTATGGTCCCAAATTTTCACTACGATACGATTGTCCCCTTTTACCCTTACCAGACCAACAGAGCATCATACACGAAAGACAGCCAAAGTGCTCCACTACCCCTTCGTGTCGCGTGCAGAACTCGTACTGTAGGAATGAAGGCTGGAGTAAGGTGTGTGGTTTAATATAGTCGGCGTGTGTATTTTATGTGAGGCGGCGTACGTTAACATCGCCGGGTGCAGTCCGGGGTAGATGTCAAGTGGTGGATGTTATTCTGTTGAACATATAGTTGGGAGTTTGATGGGTGAAGGTGAGAGGGGAATCAGAGCAAATTGGTTCAGTCAATTCTTTATAGATTTTTATACAGATTTAGCCACTATATTCATCGTCCGATATTGGCAACTTTCACGACTCTCACCATAATAATATAAGCCGCTTGGGGTCTGTATGTAGCTGCAAGAACGTGATTTCTTCAGGGGTACAAATCCGAATGTGAGAATCTGTAGTTTGCCCTCCTCATCTCACCAATGACTGAATTTCTGGCTTCGAAAAAGGAACGGCACGAATATACGAATCAGGACGATAAGTATAGCTTTGAAATCAAGTACGGGGGCTCCAACTACGAGTTTTGGCTCGAATGTGGAACCCAGCTACAGATGAGAGGATGTACTGCTCAGGGAGAAATGATGTACATTGAAGACATTGGCACTCTTCTGGTCCCCTCCAAGTTGCCTCTCAAGCTCAAGGTGTCCTTTTTCGTCCTCACTGACATCCTTTATCTCAAGTTTCCAGACTTTGCCCATGACTGCACTTTTGCCATCAGTCTGGATGAAAAGTGGCTCTATGTCGAGAGCATTTCTGACGGCTTTTACGAGGTCATGAGACACATGTCTGAGAAAGACGGGATTGAAGACGTTGTTAGACAAATGGAGATTGGCAATCTCGAGCGAGAAGTGGCTGAAATCAAGAGAAAATGCAAGAAAAACCAGGAACGCAACCAGCTGGCTGCTATCAGAGAGACAAAGACCGACTTCAACATTCTGTGCAAAGACGAAGTTGTCATTCCTGTTCATGAGTCGGTTTTGACCAAGTTCTGGCCCTTCTTTGAAACCATGATGGAAAACTCGTGCAAGGAAAAAGAAGAACACATGCTGAGACTGGGCTTCACCAGTGATATTGTCGAGCTTCTGGTAGCTGACTTCTACGGCCAAGAAGTCGTCTTCAGCTTAGATCAGGCGTTTTCTCTCTTGGAAGTGTCAGGAATGTACGACTTGCCTAAAATGTCAGAGAGAGCATACGAGAGCTTTCTAGACTGCGAACCTGAACTGTCTCTCAATGAATGCGTTAAAGGATGGAGAAGTGCGAGAATCGCCAACCACTGCATGGCCAAGGAGTTCTTCTTCAGGCTCATTGTGGACAAAACTAAACCTGCTCTGAAATCAGAAGGAAAAATGCCCGAGTTTGAAGGAATGACTCAGCAGGAGACTCTCGAGTTGTTCTTTGAGGTCTTGAAGGTGTAACCAGATGAGACTCAACCATGTCTTAAAAGACACAAAAAAAAGTTCTATAGAATGAATTGATACCACTGACCATTAGTTCTCTTGGTAATTGTATGCATGCTCATTAGTTATAAATATATATCCTCGTCTAGAAGTCCAAAATGCCCTTCATTCTGGTTGTCTGCGTAGGTCCCATCTCTGTAATCGGGTCCTCTTCCTCCATGTCGTCATCTAGAAACAGCGGTTCTTCGTCGCCGTTGATATCCTCATAAGACGGCTCTTCCAGTTCTTCATTTGTGGCACCCATCTCCTCATTGGTTGTAGCACCCATCTCCTCATTGGTAGTAGCACCGATTTCTTCAGTGATAACTGTATCATCAAGGGCGGTACTGTAGGTGTTAGTGTCTTGCTCCTCAGTCACCCTGTCTTGTTCCTCAGTCACCCTCTCAGACACCGATTCAATAGGGTGGGTGATCACTGTATCGTCATAGTAGATCTGATCCTCGTCGATATCTTCTCCACCTTCAGTTTCAGCAGCCGAAGTCAAGACCGAACTGTACCTTCTGGACTTGGCAGGGGTAGCCGAGCCTTCTCTCATACTCATTTGTCTGCTAGCCACCTTTCTCTTAGATCTAGCTAACGTGGCTGCTGAAGACATGTTCATAAAGTGAAGCACACACTCGACATCCGTAGGTCCATTGAGAGTCTCTGTGACCAGTTCGAAACGAGCAGGAGCGTTTTCATCGCCGAACTGACACAGAATGGTGCCCATCAGGGACTCTGAAAGACTCAGAAAATGCCGAAGATCAACCATAGGTATCGCCACTTGTCCTCCATGACTTGAGAGATCGTCAAAGACACCCGCAGAGATTTTCAAACGAGTATTGACAGCCTGTCTGAGCACTCTCCCTTTCACGTTCTTGATAGGAGCAGTCACCGACTTCATGGCTACCGCATGATGGGTTTCTTGACCCTCTACCTCGTCCAAAGCGTCCCATTTGATCTCCACTTGTTCTCCCTTTAGATGTTCGACAAATTCTCTGAATCTGCGTGAATGTAGAGCAAAAGAAGAACTATAGTCTCCATCGGGTATGACAGGAACAGATCGCAATAGTTCATACGACAGATAGTAAGTCCGTTTGATGTGTTTTTCGCACTCTGACTGCACTGATACAGTATGATCTTGCAGAACCTCAACATGGCAGTCTTTTACAGACCCGTCTTGCTCCATACGCTTGGAAATGTTGAAAATGCCCTTGTTGGCCGTGCGAAAGGTGATGTTCTTGCCCTTTTCAAACCTGCTGAAAAACCCAGGCAGAAAACTGATGGTCATATGGCTCAATCCAGAGCCGTTCATTACCGAAAGGCTGAGTCCCTCGGAAGTGACCTCCCACGTGAGATTATCGCCGATCCGAGACACCGCCGTGATTGCCCGGTTCCATTTCTTGATACTCTCGTGGCTGAAAGAGAAAGACATGGGCCAGAAGTGGGTATGACGTTGTGTTGTCTGGTGCGACGCGTGATCAATATATTTTAGATCGCGATGCACGTCACTTTAGAGTTGGGGGTGGTTAACTGATCAAGAAGGTGGAAAAGTGTGATTAAAATATATTGTTATAAAATTGGTAAAAAAAATTGGAAAAATATACACTAGTAGAGAATGAGTAAATTATGAGGTCTTAAATTATGAGTTCTTGAATTTTGAGGTCTAAAGGTTGCTTTAGATATCAATTTAGACCATCGGATGCTCTATGAATTTACCAAGTATTTCCAGTTGGGGGTCAACTAGAACAGTTGGTGTTAGACCTGTCGAGCACAGGAGACAGAAAAGGCAACTGTTTGCTTAAAAGAGGAAGTTCGAAAGTGGACGATCAGCCAATGGAGACATTCAACGGTACACATGTTTGGAAATCAACTGCTCTATTACTTCCATTAAGTCTCAATGACGTGATCTGATCAAGTAGATCTAATTGGTGTCAAGCTGTACACTTAATTATCGGCCTACAATTCGAGAAAGTACATACACATCATCGTTTTTATTTCTATCTACCAAATCAACTCCTCCTCTTCCATATCGACCTCCCAGTCCTCCTTTTCAAGCCGCTCAGTGTGATCCGGTATCAAATGCAGCAGACTTAAAAACAAAGCAAATCCTCTCTGTTCCAGCTTCGAATAATCTGCTCGATAAATGTCGTCTTTATCATCGTAGAAAGGTGGCACATCGCTACAAGCATAGTTACCGGAGGAATGACCGAGTCTGTTAGTCAGAGGTAATCCTCGCAATGGAGCAATCTCGTGGGTTTCCATGTTCCAAATGTATCGGGTCTTTCTTGTGCCCACAAACGACAGACTGTTGCATCCAACGTACAGA
Organism: Yarrowia sp. JCM 30695; assembly: GCA_001602355.1. Classification (NCBI taxonomy): domain Eukaryota; kingdom Fungi; phylum Ascomycota; class Dipodascomycetes; order Dipodascales; genus Yarrowia; species Yarrowia sp. JCM 30695. The sequence continues at coordinate 87,395 of BCLX01000002.1, forward strand.
CAAAAGTCGATTTTCAAAGGACGATTGGATTGAGCATGAACAAGAACAGGTCCTGACTCAGAGGTCAAGGTCACCTGGACACACTTGACTCTCCGTCGTGTAAAATAGTAGAACAACCCATTGTGGCAGACAACGGGTTTTGGACAGTTGAAAAGGAGTTCCAAACCCTTTGGAGTGACGTAATAGACACCACCGTACTGTTGCTGTTTGTCGAATCCATAGGCGCCGATATCGTGGACGAAGAGATGAGACCGAGAGGTAATCAAGCGGTACTTCATAGCCGGTGGAAGAATCAAGTTCACGTCAGGCTCGACTCCAGGCGAGTCTTTGTATTTAACCACAAGATATCTTCGAATCGATTCGGAATTATCCACATAAGTGAGAATAATGGCAAATAGATGAGGCAGAGACAGAATTTTTTGGCAATAGGGATTGAAACGTTCCCCCACATTAGCAAAACTGACCTGGATTCCGTGTTTGCTGGTGTAAACGTGAGGAACAGGAGGAGAAAGTGCCACACTGAGAAGCCGAGGCACACGAGAGGGATCCAGTTTGCGATAAAACGAAATGTCCAGAGTCTTGGTCTTTTCAGAATCGAAGATCAGTTTTGGAGCAAATTGTTTCTCGGTGATTCTCCAGACATAGGCCAAAGCACATTCCCTCCAGCTATGGAAGTTTGAGGCCTGCAACTCAAGCCAAGGGCAGAGAGCCGTTAATTTGATCCGAAAAATGTCCTCAGAAATCATGTATCTCCAGCGAGAGTCAGTTTGGGCTAGAGCACATAGCGATTCCATGTCCAAGTCGCTCGTTATGAGGACAACGAGTTCGGGAGGGAGCATATTCAGTAGGAATTGATACTCCAGGAGGACGTGATTGGGCTCTTTGAGAATTTGCAAAACCGCGGTATTTGGTAAAAGAGTGTCAAAGACCCGGTGGCTTTATATCTCGCGATATATACTGCCTGCTAATTTAGTCTGTCACGCTAGAGGTGCAGGGGGTGGATCTCCATTCTTGAGGTGAAATAGCGTGACCCCAATAAAAATGGGGGAAAAAAGAGGTATTGACGATCAAACTTGACCCAGTGATGCAATTACCCCATATCAACAGTATTTGAAAATTTCATCTTTATACCAGCCCTAGATCACCCTTCTCCGACACTCTCGATATACGATAACCTCGCCTACAGTAGCGCATTCTTGATCTGCGAGATGAAGCACGCGAACACACGGATCTATACTGACTTGTGGAGAGAAGAACATGCTCAAGAAATATGTCTGAGCTTACAGTGGCAAGACACATAGGCAGATCCGTCACAGTTCCGACTTTCAAAAGACTCGATATGCCACACAGAACTTTCACATCTATCATATATTACCTGCACTTACACTTATCCAAGATCACACTACTCATTTCAACCACACTACAGTCTCTACTCTTACACTCTAGCTAACAGACAATTCGCTGTATTCACCTATACGCGTCAATCTTTGGAAAGATGCATCTGAATCCTTTTGCCGGAGAGGGGATATGGGGTTCGAAAAGACGAAATAAGAACAACCAAGACCAAGACCTCTCTCCAGGCAACACCTAACAGTCGCGTTGACTCACCCACGACCATAAAGCCTCACGTTCTCAAGGACGCTGCTATGCAAGAAACGTGTCGCCACATTTGCGTCCCCGAGCCGTGTATTTACAATCTATTTAACGTCGCTTGGTGCCCTGACGCTTGTTAGAGTCTCTGTTTCCGGACGAGCCGCTGCCGCCAGCAGAGCTGCCTCCGCCGTTGGAGCCGGAGCCACCAGCGCCGGGCTTTCGTCGCTTTCGCTCGTCGATGATGATGGTCACATCGCCGATCTTGATCTCCCGCATCTCCAGGGCCTTTCGCAGCGTCTGGGCGTCGTTGAAGTCCACAAAGACGCCGTTCTTGGACTTGGTCACCTCAAAGTGCGAGATGCCGTTGCCAATCTTCTGCAGCGCGGCCTGCACGGTGTTCATGTCCGTGGAGCCGTCCACGCCCTTGATGTATGCCGAGTGGAAGGTGCCCTTTCGCTGGCCGGCGGCAGAGGCGGCAGACGAGCCAGATGTGGTTGCGGCAGCAACGGTGGGGGAGCTGGAGGGCTCCTTTTTGGCCACGGCGGCAGCGGCCACGGGCGAGGGGGTCTCGGCGGGAGCGGCAGAGCCGGCAGCAGCAGGCTTGTCGGAAGACCGAGCAGCTCGAGCAGCCCAGGAGATGGGTCCCGAGGGCTTGGCAGGCTCAGTGGGAGCCGCGGGAGCAGCAGCAGGGGAGGCCTGAGCAGCAGGAGCGGCAGGAGAGGCAGAAGCAGCGGGAGCAGTCTCCTTCTTGGGCTCCTCCTTGGGCTCCTCCTTGGTCTCAGCGGCAGGAGCAGAAGGAGCAGCAGCGGGAGCGGAGGGGGTCTCCTTCTTGGCAGCAGGCTCGACGGGAGTCTCCTTCTTGACCTCCTCCTTCTTGGGCTCAACGGGGGCCTCCTTCTTGGGCTCCTCCTTCTTGACCTCCTTCTTGGGCTCCTCCTTGGGGGCCTCGGTCTCCTTGACCTCCTCCTTGGGAGCGTCCTCCTTGGCGGTCTCCTCGTCGTCATCCTTCAGGAACCGGAACACGTCGCTGTAGATGGAGTAGGTGGTGCCGCCGCTCTTGGCCTCGAGCACGACGGACTGCACAAACTTCTGGGGCACGCCGTCGTCCGAGTCCGACATCTGGCCGATGATCTGGATCAGAATGGACTTGTTGGGGCCCTCCATGGCGTCCAGGCAGGAGATGAGGGTCTTGCAGCCCTGGGTGTGCAGCTCGCTGATCCGCTCCTGGATGCTCTCTGTGCCGGAGACGGCCTGGGCGTCGTCCTGCTCCTTGCCGTGCAGCAGCTTGGCATCGACGTCGTAGAAGTGGTGCAACTCGCTGGGGTCCGAGTGCAGTCGCTTAAAGTACTGCGACACAAACAGCCATGCAATCTGTTCAGCGGTGGGGGACATCTGGGTTAGCACGAATTGCGAGGAACGAGCAATGAGTGAGAGTGGAGGGTGTAGCTAGTGAGTGAGAGTGACAGAGAAGCAAGGTAAATATCGTCAAGTTCGTCACGATATGCGGTGTCAGATCTGAGTTTGCCAGATCAATGAATAACACAGTACCTGTAGCAGCTGATCTGAAGCGAATACCAAATCTGATCCAAACACTGATGACGTGTTATGTCCTGTGAGTGTGGGTGGGTGTGTATGTGTGTGTCAACGTGTGGTGCATTTGTGTGGTGCATTTGTGTGGTGTGTGTGTGTTGCTATGCTCGTCTCTGCAGTCGTCTGGTAATATGCTGCGTGTATGCGTGTGGCAGGGTGTGGCAGAGAAGTGATGTGGCAGAGTAGAAGAGCCAGTGTGCCAATAGAACAGTGTCTTATTGATCCCTCTTTTTTCCTCACCATCATCCATAGCTTAATACCATTCCCCTCAGTCACACACATCATGTCATGTCAAGCTTTAAGCCAATACCATGACCAGGTTTAGGCGACACTCAACCCATTGATGAACAACCACAAACACATCCACAGTGCTCCTAAACGCTCTCCCACCTCCCAACCTCTTCTCCTCTTCTTCTTCACCTTCTTTTCTCCTCAACATCACTCTCTTTCTGTAAGTTTCCATCTCGACTTCCCTGTCACTTGTCCTCTGGGGCACTCATCATGATCCAGAGCAAAAGGAGCCCGCGAAAAGCCGAATCAACGGACCAGACAAGTCCTGGCGGGTCACGTGACCACTCACCGCAAAATCCGCGTGTATACTCACCGTAAAACGGATGTGATCAAAGACTGGGGTTGAGGGTCTTGAGGTGAAAGAAAAGCACTTTCATCAGGTGAACTTAAAACACCGGCTGACTAAGGCGAAAAGTGGGTTAGGTGTATGCTTCAAAGTGGGGATCATGGAAGAGGTGAAAATTGGCGCTTGGAGAGTGAATGACGATGTGTCGGTTGGTTGGTGGATTACGTCTTGACGATGTAGTGTTTTCCACTTGCCAAAAATAGTGTTGCTATTTTATGGTCTTTTTAGTGGGTTATTAACGAATTATAGAGAAGATGGTGGTTTTAAATGAGAATAAAAATGGGGGAAAAATTGTGCTGAACCATTTGTGTCATTTAAGCTGCCACAGTCTCAGTCATCCAATTTTCATCTAATAATCCACCTCTTTTCGTCCACTCCTCATCGTCTCTCCTCACCACCATCAATCTAATCAAAACTCTAATTGTTTGCCAATATGGATTTCGATAGTTGACGTTTACGACTGCACAAAAACACGTTTCGACCATGTCTGAGAACCCGAAACTGGCCGAAATTGCAGCCATCGCTCCGTTGCCGCCGGCCGGAGGGAAACCCGAGCACGTGACCTACTCCACCATCAAGGGCACGTTTCTTTACGAGAACGAAGACGAGGGGACCATGTTCGAGTTTGACCATGTCACCCGAGGATGGAGACTAATTGAGGAGGAAGTGATTCCTGAGGTGGTTGAGGACGACAAGGGCGACGAATTGGAGGCTGCCCTTGTTGCTGGGGAACAGGAGGGCAAAGAGGAGGACTCAAAAGATGACTCAAAGGCTGACAAAAAGGACGACCCAAAGTCTGACAAGAAAGCGATCCAAGAACAGCTGAAAAAGAAGCGAAAAGAGGTCATTGAGGAACGCAAGAATGCGAAAAAGGCCCAGAAGGGAGACAAACCTCCACAGAAGGCCATCTACGTCAGTGGGCTTCCTTCTACCGCTACCAATGATGACCTTGTAGACATCTTTCAAAAGTACGGAGTGCTAGCAGAAGATGTTTACACCGGCAAGAAAAAGGCTCGAGTATACGTTGACGAGCAAGGGAAGGGTAAGGGCGATGGTCTGGTTGTGTTTTTCAAGCCCGAAAGTGTCAAATTGGCTGTAGATATGCTCCATAACCAGTCAGTTTACATTGGAGACAAAATGGTGACTATCAACGTCCAACCTGCTGTTTTCGACAAGGAAAAGAGCTCAGGGGGTAAGAAGGAGGAGGCTGATTCTACGCCAAATTACTCCGAAGAAGCCAAAGCCAAGGCGAAGAGAAAGTACACCCAATTACAGCAGAAGCTCAATGATTGGGATGAGGAGGAAGTGAAACGGGTCAAGACGGAATCGCGTGAGAAACTGTCAAAGGTGGTGACTCTCAAAAAGGTGTTTACCATCAAGGAGCTTGAGGAAGACGTGGATGCCGAAATGGACATCAAGGAAGATATCTATAGCGGCTGTGGAGCGATAGGTACGGTTCGAAACGTGACTTTGTACGACTTGGAGCCCGAGGGGGTGGTCACTGTCAAATTCGAACGCGCTTCCGATGCCGCAGAGTGTGTGGAGAAAATGAATGGTCGGTTCTTTGGTGGTCAGAAGCTGGAAGCATATATTGACTATGAGGACACGAGGTGGAGGAAGAGTAAGGATACGGGTGATGATGAGGAGGAGGAGAAGGAGAGATTGGATAGGTTTGGAGAGTGGTTGGAGGGTTAACTGGAGTGAGGACCGAAGGCGAAGCCTGAGGTTCGAAGTCTGGTGTGCAGTTTTGTCCCACGACAGTTGCAGCTATAGATGTACATTAAGATATAGAATATATGGGTGAGAGAAGGTGGCTAATATTTTAGGTCTAGGTAGTCGTTACTGTGTTTGTTGATGAAGCTCATTTTATTGCTTTGCTTGAAAGAGCATGAACCAGACGTCTTCATCTCACTCCATCCTGGTTATGCCCTATTGTAAACTAGCTAAGTCGAGCAAAACAACATATGCATGAGACTTCGTGACGCCTTACAATTGTACATACCCAGAGCTCAAAATTCATCCAACGACTTGGGAAGACCTTTTCTCGCGGTCAGGTAGTTACACACTCCTGGTGGGCATCATACATGCGCTGCTACAGTTTGTTCTTGTGTTTCACATATGCTCATTTTATTAAATACATGGATCTAGCTCTGCTGATCCGCCTGCTCGAACAGCTGGCTTATTTGAGGACGGAGGCGCCGGACTGGGTAGGGGCGTCGATGGCGTCAAAGAGCTGGGCAACCTTCTCGGCAGTAGAGGTAGCAGAGGCGGGGTTGGCACCAGTGACGATTCGGTCGTCGGTGATGGTGAAGTCCTGGAAGGGGGTGGGGGGAGCCTTGTACTCGGCACCGGCCTCCTTGGCGACATCAGGGACCAGCTTCTTGCCGTCCTTGACAATGGCGTCGTAGACACCCATCTCCTTCTCGCCCTCAATGGTGAAGCCGGTGATGGTCTTGCCGGCGACAATGGGCTTGCCCTCCTCGTCCTTGATGGAGGCGAAGATGGCGGGGCCGTGGCAGACGGCAGACACAATACCTCCAGCGGCGTAGATGTCAGCAGCAATCTTGCCGAGGATGGGAGCGTTCACAAAGTCGAAGATGGCTCCGTGGCCGCCAGCAGCGAAGAAGACACCGTAGTTGGAGGCGTCAATCTCGGAGGCGGGCAGAATACCGTCCAGAACCAGGTTGTATTGCGACTGGGGGTTCTTCTGGGCCTCGAGCTGCTCCTCGGTAGCAAACTTGGGCTCGAGAGAGTGGGGGTCGTAGCCCCACTTACCGTCCTCAGACACAAACTGGACGTCGAAACCGGCCTTGGAGAAAACCTCAAAGGGCTCGTAGGCCTCGGAAAAGAAGAGTCCGGTCTTGGATCCGTCGGGGTAGAAGGGGCCGTTGTAGTCGGTGACAGCAATGAGAGCTCGCTTGGGGAAAGACATTTTTGATTGTGTGAAGTTGTAGGTTGGTGGGGAATGGAGGAGGGATCTATAGGTCTATATATACGTGTTCGGGAAGCCGTTGCAAACAAACAGCAAGCAATTCTAATGCAGAGAAGATTATCGAAAGGGTTATGGTGGTGTGCGCGAGCAGGTGTAACCGTGTTAGAGGAGAGGGGTTCAAGTAACCGGAGGAAAGGGAAACGTAATTCTTTTTCTGCTAAATCAAGTCAATTGAGTGTGGAGAATTTTGTGGTGGTTTTTTCGTGAATTTCCCAATATTATCCGATTTGTTCTTGACTTCCACCCACCTTTCTACACCGCCTTCACCTCTCTTCGGGCTGACAAACCATATCGATAAATCCGTTCTGTCCGTTTCTTCTGACAAACAAAGTTACGATAGAGTTGCTAGGACAGAAGGGGGATAGGAGAATAACCGTTTCTGGCGGGTAAAAAGAAAGATACCGCCTCAAAAAGTACACTCTTTGAACCAGAAAAGTGTGGAGATTCAGCTTGTACTACTAAAATTGCACTAGTTCCGTTTTTTAGCCCAAAATACCGCTCCCTCGCCTCCCAGGCTAAGGCATCATCACTACATGCCAGCTGCATGCACCATGCATCCGAAAGTTGCTCTCAGCCATGTGGAGACTGGAGAGCGTCATCTCGGAGGTTTTGAAACACTTCTATGATTTTCCATTTCACGTGAGAAGGTGGGAGAAGTTTGGTGACGTAATAGTGTGTGAGGTGCAACACTATGATGTGGTGTTGAGTGTTTCGTGATAGTGCAAAGAGGAGCATGCATTCCATCGCAATGCCTTTCCTTGTCCTACTCTTGCAACTCCAATGAGCCCATTGCTACCAAAGAATGGCTCGATTGTGGAGACGTGCGCATAATTGATCCGGCTCAAAGCGTCAAGGATCGAGGTGTGGCATTTGGTTGAGTGTACAAGTGTTGGAATGTCTAAGGGTGGTGAGTCTAGGGGTGAGACAGGATTTGTATCTTATTTGGCAGGTATGAAAAGGTAGTCGTGCTCTATTAGAGTGCTACATTTCTGTGTTATACCATATTACCCACCTCCCTTCTCTAAGCCGCTTCTTCTACGATCTCCATACCCACCTCAAGTGTAGACAATTTGAGTTGCACTATATTAAGCAGCACATTGAAGTTTGTCCGTGTGAGGAACAGAGAGACACACAACGGATTATCAGTGGATCTAAAATGGCACTAAAATAAATCAAAATAAGATAAAATACTTTTAGGCCCATGATAAGAAGGGAAACGGTATACCAGTATTTCCACTAACGGCTGAAATATTTTCCCGCCTCCCGCAAAAAGAAACGACGCTTTTCCATGCTCTTTGTCAGACCCTCTTCTTCCTCGCATCTCGCAGTGCCGTACAAGTGGATCCGGATCTTGGCATGACACCATTTGAAAATAGGCGATTTGCACAAGTCACCAGAGATCCTGCATGAGATGAGCTGAGGGATTACAAGAGATATAGAGCAAAGGGTGATGACTAAGGAGGGACGTGATTGGCTTAAAAGGGGGTTTGTGGTGAAACTGTGTTGTGCTGATGACAGTGTTTTCTATGTGAAGTCTTGCTTAGTCAGACTTTTCATAAGCAGTATTGTTGGGAGAGCTCAAATATTTAGTTGAGACAACGACTCCCAACTTGACATGGCACTTTCACTGGCGTTTTAAGAAGGATTGAGACTCTAATACATATCACAGAATGTTTATAAAGCCTCAAAATCTCTCATATAGCACTTCTCCTGGCTCTATCTCATCTACAACCCCTCTTAACTGTCTTGTGCTGTTTGTGCTTACGTCATTCCAATTATCAAGTCACAGGTTTTTAGAATGAAAATAAATAAAAAATCTGAAAAATGTCTAAATCGAATGTAATCCGGCTCACTGCACAAATCGTACATAAGTAGTGCTCATATCCAGGAGGTGAGCCCAGGAAAGCTTGTATAGTCCTGTCGTCAAAGGGAAAATTGTTTGCTTAGTCAGCAGATCTGCTGGGTGAGTAAGGCTATGGTCGGATAGGAATAACTTTTCAAGGCCAATGCAGCCTTGAGGTTACTCTCAGGTCTCAGAGAGATCACTGGTATGCTCCTTGGACTGATAGGAGGTGTCCTGAGGTTATGAAGTGCCAATTGGGTCTTTAATATCAGCTGGAAGAGATCATCTCTATGAAGGCATACAACAGTCGAGCTCATTGGTTAAAGAAGTTGGACATGAACTATAACGGACACTTTGAGAACTATTGGCCAAGCTATAGACATGTTCCAATGGTCACTTCCCCCGATTCTTAACCGCGACGACCTCCAAACTGCTCACTGAAAACAGTCGATGCCCTGATCAGCATACTCCGTGAGACAACGTGGGTTATGCACTTTTGAGCAGTATCTGAAACGGAACTGTGCATGGCGTAAGTGAGTGTCACTCAATGATCTGATAAGTCTTGTCTTACAGATATGAAGGCATGTCTAAGGGGGGTACTGGCACTGAGCATCTGACTAAAGGCACAACTAGGCTTGAAATTTGTTTACAAACCCCATCAAATCACCAACTCGCCTTTCAGACAACCCCATTGTTCCCCACTTTATCTCCACCTTTCACCTCTCTCTCGAGGCTGAGCTTCCATGTCGTGGTGCATTGTCGATCAGCTTGGCGCGCGGTTAACCGAGAACACGAGGAGTGAGAGGGAAAGAACTATTGTAGCATAATGACGGTGGTTTTGCACGGAATTTAATTTTTGTGACAACCATGTCTCTCAGATGTTCCCTACCCATGTAACGATCACATGGTACAGTACATTATCGCTCGTTAGCGCCATCAGATAAGCACCCGTTCAAACTCTATGCTGCTCGATGCAGGTGGTACCTTGAATGGCGTTGACTAAAGCTGAGTGAGAACGAAGACAATGCAATTGTCTCATTAAATGTTCATCATTGGATCAGTATAAATGTGGCTCGTTTCCTCTCAGAAAAGTCCTCCTCATACACATACACCACAATGAAGTTCCTCACTCTGATCACCCTGGCTACCACTGCCCTCGCTGCTGTTGGAGACAAGTACAATCTCATGTACAAGAAAGGGGGTGACGAGCTCTACCCTGTTTCTTGGGACGGAGAAGTGCTCTTTGCCTCTGGTTACGGCACTCCTATTGTTGTCACTGAGGGAGTCAACCAGACTCTTTCTGTTGAAGGTCACCCTATTGTCTACGAGCCCTTCCTTGCCTGGTTCTGGACTGGTCACCCTGGAGAAAGCAACATCATCATTGGCTCCAAGTGGAACATCACCGAAAACGGAGACATTGGCGTGTGGAACGGACCCCAGGAGTACTACTACTGCTCTCCTGGCCCTGCTCAGGCTACCATCTGGGTCATCACCAGCCCTGACTGGTCTCGATGCCGAAGCAAGACGTTTATTCACTTCCATCTTCAGAGTATTGATGAGAAGAAGGAGGAGAAGAAGGAAGAGAAGACGGAGTAGGCTGCAGTCCTTCCCTTGACTCTATGACTTCAACTTTTGACGCTTCAAACGACTTACTTCTTATTTCTACAACTAACTCTTATAACGAATGTATGACGTGAATGAATATATGGTGAGATATTACTACTGGTACAGGACCATATACAGACACAAGATTGTAGAACATGGGTGTATTCCTTCCATGTATGATGAGTTGAAGTCCATACAGAGCCTGTCCACAAATATTCGGTAACAGCCTCTTCAACCAATGGACGTGGGCCTAGGAACCAGATAGTCTTAGGCGGCTGCTATCTGAAGATATATTAAGAGTCTTTATTGAGAAACAGCTTCATGGCAAAAAGCTATGGGATATATTGGTAGTGGTACGAGTGTCTCTTATACCTCAGGGTGTTGGAAATCTTAGGAGTTGCCCTGGATATGTTACTTGTGACAATGCTCCATTACAGCTTTTCGAAGCTACGAGTAGCTGAACCTATCCTTAACAAGCTCTTACTCTGTAGCTTCCTATCTTGAGCCAATGAGAATGGACACTTTCAGACACTGTCAAACACTCAAAGCACCTCTGTTAATAATCCTCGCTGTACAGCAGAATATTGGACACTGTTGGATAAATACACCACATCCCTTCTAGGGTCTAGACCCTTACTGTCTTACTCATCTGCTTGTCTCTTCTTGCTTCCTTTCTGGTGACCCCCACATGACGTCACAGGGATTAATAATCACCCCAGAACAGCTCGAGTAGCCACTCCAAGGCGCTTCAGGAGCAAAGTACCAGCTCCAGTAACCGTACACGTGTCCAGATGCAAGGAACCAGCACTCAGGAATGTCCAGCCTTGCAGTTTCTCTCACACAGGTGTTTGTTGTAAAGTGGGGTAAACTGTTTGATGCAAGGGGGACAATGACAATAGGACGGCTGAAATTGCACTTGTGTCGGTGTAAAGGCGGGGAGAGGCTGACTGGTTGTTTTGGGGTGTGTTTTGCGGTGTTTTGGGGTGTCCTCAGTGGTTTTGGACCTTCCATATGGCTGACTAATATTCCCAATTTTCTCGAGTTTATCCTAATTACCCTGGTAAAATCAGAATAATTCAGATAAATTCAGATAATTATTTCAATCCAATCAACAGCCACCTGACCTCCAACGTCGAAACGCTCTCATAATTAAAGGCAATGTATCCCTTCAGACAATCTTCAACGTCGTCCCCTATGCCGTATCTCGTATGCACATAATATCACCAAGTTCACACGACCAATATGAATCATACGACTGTCCTAAAACAGCCATGACCAATGTCGAAACGAGATGTCCTTATTGGGTGCCCCTCGTGGGCTAGTCTAGTGCCACCATAGGAGTGTGTAGTGTCCTAAGCAGATAATTGGCTATAACTCCATCAATAAAAGTAATACTGAAAAACCAAGTTTTCCACTGTATCTGGGACAAAAATCTCTATCTAATGATACCAAATGAGGCACCATTATTGAATCAATTACGAGGTGACATCAAATTCTGTAATTTCAACTACCGCCTCACCCAAATTACAAGCACTAAACACATGACGACCCCTGAGTCTGCTTGCTGTCTCAGCCCCAAACAACAGCTTAACCTACCAGGTTCCTTGCCCCTACTTTGAGCTCCTTCTTGTGAGACACTGGCCATGAGGCTGATATACTATTAAACCCAAGCCCAGTTAGCAGTTTTCAGCTTAACCAAAAAGGGCATGTTAAGTACATCGAAACACTGTATGAATATGGGTTACCCGGTCGTCGATGTAGGCGAGCAAGCAGAGAGAGCACAACAATGACAACAAAGAGAGAGCGTCACGTGACCCATAAGAGCGTCGCATTGGCCCACAGACAGGGGTGCGCGTTTTTTGCACCGCCACTAATGCCTCATCTTCTTATCTATACATTTCAGCTTCATTCAGGGTACATATTTCGCGCACCAAACGCCGCACCAAAGCCCGAATTACGGTTCCGTGATGCTTGGCGGTGTGAGAAAAAAGAAGAAAATGCGACCTTGCAATATGGGAAAAAATGGTGAAACAACAATCTGGGGGCATGTTCCAAGACTCCAATGTTGTATCTGTGTCTATTATCACACCCTCTCTCCCTCTTCACCACCTTGTCGGTTCTATGTTAATCAAAGTCTGGTGGATACGGCTGAGGGCTTTTGGAAAGAGCTTAAGTGAGAAAAGTAAAGTGTTATAGCTGTGGAAGCCGCATAAACAGGGAGGTTTAGCCGAGAACAAGAGAATGAAGAAGAGAGATCAGAGAGATGGATCATGTGTGAAAAACATGATTGTTTGTGTGTCTGTGGTTGTGGCATGTGGACTGGTACGACTCCTTCATTTGCGGTGACACATGACTCCCTCTATCTTAGCTCACCTGTTAGCACATTGGAGGGTCCACACCATCGTATCTTCTGCACATGACAGACCCACTGGCTCGTACTTTTGGGAAATGTAGCCTTCTTATCGCACATGAGGTGGCTGCTGAAGAGCAGAGCTGAGGACGTATTAGCAAACCGTTCCGATGCTGCGGCGTTTGTTCTGGAATGACGGAAGACGGCAAGAGACAAAAGTGGGTTGTGCAAAAGGATTTGTGATAAATCACAGAAATTTGCTAAAATATTCGAAAATACACCATCCTCTTCTCCTCTCTCATTAGTCTCTTCTCTAGATTTTTCAGCCCCACCAGCTCCGAACTAGACCCACAACTCGATAGGACGGTAAAAATTCCCCTGGCATTTAGGGCTCCATTTGAGTTGAGGCGTGAGGCAGAGGTGTGAAACGAGAAAATGTGCATGCAATAGGGGTGAAAAAATTGGAGGGAAAAAAACATACATACAGCCTCTGTCGTGCTCTGGGCGGCCTATTTTCGGTTCCCAGCGTTTTCTTTCCGGCTTTTGACCGTCTTTTGCCTCTTAGGGAAGACTTATTATCACCACTCTTCTCGCCGAAATGGGCTAATCATGCCAATAATAAAATTGGCCTGAACCAAGTCGCAGGCTGGTAGAAAAAAGTTTGACTGGGATAACCTCACAGTCGGCATCTGGTTCCCCGCATGTCAATCGCACACCTTGTGTCAATCAGACGCTGCAGGAAGCAAGAAATATATATTAGCGTAGGAAGTACGAGATAGATAGTGCTACGAAACCAAGAGAGAGTGTCTGAGGAGAAAACAGAGAGACTGTGACGAGAGGAATACTGGGTCAGTGATAAATCAAACAACCAAAGTCGACAAGTTCACCCACACTGACAGGCACAGGCCACATACCCCACACTGAACGTACGACAGGAAAGAAAACTCACAACACTCTTACACAACAACAACCGTTCACTCCTTCCTCTTCATCCATGCTCGCACCAACACCCGTGGGAGGCGAGAACCCCATTCTGCTGCCCAACGAGCTGCTGCTGCAAAAGTTCTCGTCCAAGTCGTCGGGATACAGAACCTCAGTCATCCGTCTGCATCAACAACGCCAAAAGGAGCAGGAAAAGCTCAAGCAGGAAAGAGAGCGGCAACGAGAGGAAAAACGCCAGCGAGACCAGGCGTCGAAAAAAAGCAAGGAGCCCAGCGAACGAGACCGGTTTGTGGCGTCGCTGAAAAAGGGACTGCGAAAATGGGCGTCGGAATCTGTGCCTGACTCCTCAGGTGCCAGAGAAATGTCCCTCAGAACAGATTCAAACCCCAGACCCACAACCGCAGGAACACACAGACCTGTGGGAAACACAGGCGTGGCTCGACCCGCTACTTCAGATGCCTCGGGATCGAATAGAAACGGATCCCGAGAGTCTCTGGCTACACAAACCATCACACAATCAGCACCACGGTTCAACCTGTCGCTGCTCAAAAACCTGCTGCCCACTTTTGCACCCCCAGAGGCAGCCGTGTCGTACCTCACTAACGACACACAACAGGGTGCTGTTTGGATCACCACCGAACGGCTGATTTTCGTGCCCCAAAAGGTAGGCGAGAAGGGCTTCTACGTGCATATCGACAACCTCGACTGTATGAAGGTGGTGTGCATGGCTGTGTGTGACGTGGACTACGACTACTGGAGTCACCCGCAGCTGTCCAAAAAGCCCTATTTTTTCGTGGCTTACGAGGGCACAAACTTCCTCACAGTGCCCTTTTCCACCCATGCTCGAGCCTCGTCGTTCCTGAAACTGCTCTCCAATATCAGATTCGAACACATGGTCAAGAGCTGTCTGCCTCCTCCTTACATGTCCTGCGTGGTGTGTTCGAGCGAGTGCGACGGTGCCTACGAAGGAAACCTTTCTCCTGCTTCCAGCTCGGGATCCAGCTCGTGTCGATCGTCAATTTCCGAGTCTGAGCTCGAGAGAATTGATTCCACATCCACCACTGCCACTTCCACCATCTCCTCCACTCCCTGTCTCTGCCACGATGACTGGGTCCACGAGGATAACGTGCTGCCCACGTACCAGGACAGTGAGCACGCTCTGAAGCTGTACCTCATCAAACGGGGTCTTTTGAAGCCCGAAGAGCATTTTGAACGGGGAACTCACGCCCAAGCAAGCAACATTCTTGCCCAGGCTAACGCTCCTCCTTCCAACGAGATGGACGAGGCCACCGAGCGGGAGGTCCAGAGACGAGTTGGACCTCCTATCCAGGCTGCGGGAGATGTCAGCTATCCTCTAGTGTGGTTCTAGGGGCGTAGATAAGAAGGAAATATCTACATCTGAGCTTCAAATACAAGCTACAGCTTAACCGACCAGGAGTCCTTGAAGCTCCACTACACAGCCATCGATTCTACATGCTATCGCTCTGACTGTTATATAATGACTAATGACTATTTATTGCCTAACGCTTTTCTAAATATTGCAATTGTAATTGAACTCATGAGGATCGTACAAGTAGTCTGTTGCAAGCTTCTGACATTGATCATAAAAGGCTCTCAACAGCCTGCTCCTTGAAGGGTCTGAAGGGGAGCAAGTGGTCTGTCTCTTCAAGAGCTAGACAATAACGCATATTGTCCCTTGCTAATGGCTTCAGATAGTCGGCTATCAGAGCTTCCAACTGTAGGTGATTCTTACTCCTTTGATGTGCCATACAACTCTCCCATGAGTGGATAGCTTAGTCAGTGGGAGTTTAGGGGTAGTAATAATGTGGAAATGAGGGGATGAAAGGTGACTAAGGATACCAAATGACCTTAAGAGTGTTTTAAATTACTATCAAGAGGCTCATTGGCCATGTTCCATCTTGGACACTCAAACTAATCGCTTCGATCCACTTGTTAAGTATAGGGACTTATTAGTTGAGCTCATCAAGTATATTAGTTTAAAATAGTCACAAGATAACACCACGATAATGACCCTCGTTAGATTCAATTCGGCACTGGTGAGCCCAAATTCAATTTAATGAATCAAAAATCGTCTGTCACGACCCCTTTTGTTCCAATTCCACCCCTGATTAGTCACCATTGCTCTACCCCACGGCACCAATATCACCGTTGTATCGTATCCGTACTCGAGCCCTATCCCAAACCTAATGCCTAAACTGGTCTCATTAGCTTGAAGATAGATAATGGTCATCTGGGGTGATGTATCGAGTGGGGAAGGACACAGGTCGAACTGACGAAATATATTGCCTCGAGTCACGTGACAAAACCGCAAGGGTCAGAAATATACCACTATAACGCCCCCCTCTCCAGTTTGGTCACATGACTCTCCAATCACATGTGTTTGCCTCCACAACCCCACATAACCCCCGCTGTATTTAGCTCGTGCTGCATAAACCGAGGTAACGATATTTCGGAATTCTCCACAGAGTAAGGCGAACGTCGAGAAGTTGAAGAAACACACACACTCACACAAACACGCGACACTCGTAATGCCACAAATGACTACCTCGACGCTGCTGACGGACTCGGTCACGTCGGCCGTGAACCAGGCCGCCACCCCAAAGGTCGACCAGATGTACCAGACGTTTGGCGAGTCTGCGCGGGAATTTGTCAACAAGAACTTTTACAATTCCTACGAGCTGATTCGGCCGTTTTTCGACGAAATCACGGCCAAGGGCGCCCAGGTCAACGGCTCGACCGTGTCGGACCCCGAGAACCCCCACAACATCCCGCTGTCGCTGTGGATCAAGGTGTGGTCGCTGTACCTGGCGATTCTGGACGCTTCGTGCAAGCAGGCTGGAGAAGCGCTGTTGAACAGCACTGGAGATCTGAGCGGTAGCGATTCGGGCGAGTGGAACCAGACCCGAAAACAGCTGGCTCGAAAACTCACGTCGGGATCTGTATGGGACGAATTGGTGACTGCCTCTGGAGGAACAGGAAACATCCACCCTACAATTCTGGCTCTTCTGGCTTCTCTATCGATCAGACACGATACAGATGCGAAACTGATGGCCGACAATCTCGAGAAGTTCATTGTGAGCTACAATGACAATGGCAGTGAGGACGCCAAGACAAAGACTGCCTTCTACAAGGTGCTGGATCTCTACCTTCTGAGAGTACTGCCCGATCTCAAACAGTGGGATGTGGCCCATAGCTTCGTCAACAACACCAATCTGTTCTCGCACGAGCAGAAGAAGGAAATGAGCCACAAGCTGGACGAGTCCCAGAAACACGCCGAACAGGAACACAAGAGACTGCTGGAGGAGGCCAAGGAGAAGGAAAAGAGCGACGCCAAGGAAAAGGAGAGAGAAGAACGGGTTTCCAGAGACACAAAGTCGAGAGAGGTCAAGACCGAGTCGACCACCACATCACGAGATACTGCACGTGACACCACACGTGACTCTGCTGTTTCCAAGTCGTCCAGACAACCAAGAACTCTATCTCAGATCATCTCCACATCGTTCAAGTCGCAGTTTGACGGAAACGCCATTTTCCGAACTCTGGCGCTGGTCATCATCATTTCCCTGTCTGCTGCCAACCCTCTGATTCGAAAACGGGTCGTGGACACGCTCAAAATGCTGTGGGTCAAGATTCTGCAGACTCTCAGCATGGGTTTCAAGGTGAGCTATTTGTAGGACTTTAGAAGTGATATAGATTGAATGGATGTACATGAAGGTCTAAAGCCACGGAGCGAATGTGGCTATGTAGAAAGTGAGATTGGCTGAGAGTAGGGTTGTGTTTCATAAGACTAGTCATTTATGTAGGACAGTAAAGGAAGGTCCAATGGCTTCGAGTTTTCAATTGTTTCAATTGATAAGTAATGCCGTGCCTGTTCTTTGTAAGCCGATGTTCCAACTTGAGCTCTGAGACAGTGTGGAACTATTCAAGTTATTGACCATGGCGGAATGCCTTAGTAACTGAGAGAGTGGGAATGAAGCCCTCGTACCTTCAATAGATATACACAGTTTGCCCATGGCTTTATTGTTCCTGTTACATATCCTCATGCCCGTTGCTATACTGAAGTGTACAGTATGTCCGTCACAATGTCTTCTGGTATCTCTCACCAACATCATGAGGTTCAGACCGTTTGCATCGGTTGATACACACCCACGTGTTTCATGAACGGCTATGAAACAGCTGTGGAATAATATTGACTGGTGAGATTCAAGGTGAACAGAAGGCTTCGTAGTTCAGCATGATTATGTAAGGCAGGCAACTAAACTGATGCTCGGTATGCCCATATAACAAGACACAGACCGAATTGAGTGTCTCTCTTTCATTTCAATTACTCATCTTCTTGTTATCCACCCACTTCTCACCTCTCTAAGCCCCACCGTTAATACAAATAATTATTCACTTATGCAACAAGACATGTGTAAAATCCATGATACGAGACATCTCCTGTGTTCAAGGAAAAACTCCAAGAAACCTCATACAACACCTTGGTGAGGCCAATTGGTGTGTAAAATGGGTTCAATGGTCTTATATATACCAGGTCGACTCATCATCAATATAGCATCAAATTATATCACTCACAAGCATCTCACAATACACAATGGCATGGTCAGAAACACAAGACGTTATCGTTTCGAATTATGTGCACCTAAATCCAGACGAATCTCCACACGATTCTACAGTCGCATTGGTCCTTAAATTGAAAGGCGAGTACACATATACACAAGTCATGGTATACGTGTGCTTCTGGAAAAACTACAAAAAGTAGAGCTGGTTCTCTACCTTGCATAACTACACTTCGCATAAGTCATCATTACTATAATACAATAAATTACATGTTAGCATTTTAGCCTTCCTCTATCGAGGCCGTGGAGAGTAGAGCAGGAGATGTAGCGCTAAGGCCACTGAGGTCGCAAAGCCTGCAGCTTCATTCTCACTCTGAGAGGGAACTTTGCAATGGCCTTGTCGATCTGCTCGGACTCTGCTTCAACACACGCAGCAGTAGCAGCAGCAGCCTCGGCATCCTCTTCCCAGTCAATATCAACCTTGAGAGGAGCCACAGACATGACTGCGTCGAAGAGCATGGGGAAGTTGGTAGAGATTACCTCAAGCACATCGCTGCAAGACACCCAGAAACAGTTCATTCCAAGGAACTTGCGACGCTCATCTTGACGTTCAAGACCAACCATGTCGAGATCGTCTCCAGGACCAGGAGCTCGGCAAAGAAGGGGAGTCAGAGTGCTCCAAAGACGTTCTTTCTCTGTAGTAGAAACAATACGTCGAGCAACTCGAGGATAAGAACCGCAGAAGTTCTTGACCCCAAGAAGCAGAGACAGCTGAATGTCAAGGAAACAGGACTGACGGACAAAGAGAGGAAGATAGGCGAAAATCTGGTCAACCTGTCGAGGCTCGTAGATAGCTTCTCGAAGTCCGTAAGGAAGAGCTTTTCGACTGTCGATATCCAGCTGGATACGACGCTGTCGTTCACGCTCCTTCTCTCGCTCCATCTCCTCGGCCTCTCGCTTCTCTCGCTCTTTGGCAGCAAGAGCTTCCTGCTCAGCCTTCTGCTCCATTTCTCGCCGTCGCATCTCGTTTCGACGCCGTTCGTCCTCCTCAATACCCTTGAGAATGGCTCTCT
The DNA here is from genome assembly GCA_001602355.1 of Yarrowia sp. JCM 30695. Lineage (NCBI taxonomy): Eukaryota > Fungi > Ascomycota > Dipodascomycetes > Dipodascales > Yarrowia > Yarrowia sp. JCM 30695. The sequence goes on from BCLX01000002.1 coordinate 106,600, forward strand.
GACGCTCGAGACGCTTCCGCTCCTTCTCCCGCTCGATTTCCCGTCGATCAAGCGACTCCTTGGACTTTTGACGGTCCAGTTCCTTGGGTCGTTTGATCAGAGGCGACTTGCGGTTGTCGGGAGACGTGGCAGCAGAGGGAGTAGCAGAAGCAGCAGCTGAAGAGGAGGCAGAAGGGGAGTCCTTGAGATCTTTGGAGTCCTTGGGGTCCTTGGGGTCCTTGGAATCCTTGGCAGAGGCTTCCTTTTCCTTGGACTCCTTCTCCTTGAGTTCCTTCTCCTTGGACTCCTTCTCTCTAGCCTCCTTGGCCTCTCTCTCAGCCTTTTCAGCCTTCTCGGCCTTCTCAGCCTTCTCGGCCTTCTCGGCTTTCTCAGCTCGGGCCTTCTCCTTCTCCTTTTGTCTCTCCACTCGCTCCTTCTCCTCCTTCTCGACTCGCTCTTTTTCCTCCTTCTCCTTGCGCTCCTTTTCACGGGCCTCCTTGGCTTCCTTTTCGGCCTTTTCACGCTTCTCCCGCTCCACACGCTCCTTCTCCTCACGTTCCTTCTTCTCCTTCTCCTCCCGCTCCTTGCGCTCCCTCTCCTTTCGCTCACGCTTCTCTCTCTCGACGCGCTCACGCTCAGCCTTCTCGGCCTTGTCACGCTTCTCCTGCTCCTTTCTCAGCCGCTCCTCCTCCAGCCGCTTCTTTTCCTCCAGCTTTCGCTTCTCCTCCTCCAGCTTGCGCTTCTCCTCCTCAAGCTGCTCCTGCTGCTGCTGCTTCTTGCGTCTGATTCGTTCCTGACGCTCAAGCCGAGCAGCCTCTTCTTTCTCACGAGCAGCTCGCTGTTCCTCCTTCTCCTTTTGCTTGGAGCCAAACAGCTTGTCAAACACCGACTGGGGCTTGTTTGCACCGCCAGAAGCGGAAGAAACAGACCGCTTCTTCACCTTGACCTTATCTTCGCTCTTTCGACGCTCCAGCTCCTCTTTACCACCAGCCAACTTACGTTTCTTGACCAGAAGCTTGTCGGAAATGGACGAAATGCTAGGAGTTCGCTCGTGCTTGACTGCACCCTTGTTTTCGTCAGCCTGAGAAGACGTACGAGACATAGGAGTGGAAACAGGAGACATCTGGGAGGGGGAGGCGACTCTGGGAGGAGAAGTCACATGATGAGGAGAGGAAGAAGACATGTCAGGATGCTCCTTTTTGACATGCTTGCGTTCACGTTCACGTTCGCGTTCGCGTTCTCTCTCTCTATCTCGAATCTCTGAGGTGGAATGCGTCGAAGTCGTGGAGTTGTGTCGTTCAGAAGTGGAATTGGTTCGTTCTCGCTTCTCACGTCTCTCCAACTTTTCAGATTTCTCCTTGTCAGCATGTTTTTCCACCTTGACTCGCTCTCTGTCCCGTTCTCGTTCTCTTTCCCGCTCCCGTTCTCTCTCAATCCTCCGTTTTTCCATCTTTTCAAGCCGCAGCTTCTCACGATCGGCTTTTTCTTTGTCAGATCTCTCATGTTTCTCCGACTTTTCATGCTTCTCATGCTTCTCGTGTTTTTCCGACTTAACTGCCTTTTCCTTGCCACTTCCTTTACTCGTCCATTCCTCCAACAGAGTAACCTCCTCCTCGTACCCACTCAGCTCCTTGACCACCTGAAGAGCAGTCTTGCCTTGTGAATTCTTGCGTAACGGGTTGGCTCCCGAGTCTAACAACAGCTTCAGAGTAGAAACATGACCTCTGCCCACTGTTCTCAACAACGCAGTCTCTCCATCCTCCCCTGGTTCGTCGCATTCGCATCCAAACGCCAACAGCAAGCCCACAACATCAGTATGGCCATGCCTTGCCGCCAAACACAGCGACTGGGTATCAGGTTTCCATCCTCCTTCCAGAGACGAGCCAATGAACTCGATATCTCCGTCTGCAGCCTTTTGATATATCTGCTCTCGGCCGTTTTTCGACGTGAGATCCAGCCACAGCAGATCGTTACGCATGGCTTGAGCACGCACGCCACGTCTCCTGCTAGAACCAGTATCACTTCCTGCTCCTCCTCCATCTCCTCCTCCGGTCCCATGGTTGTATATTTTGTGTAGTTCGGGATCTGGGAACGCTTCTGGGTCGTCTTCACGTGACTCTGGAGGTCTTGGTCGGTTGCGAAAGCTGTGAAGCGCCTCCTGGATCAAAGATCTGATTTTCGTAGAGTGAGGCATCTCTTCGTCCACAGAGTCCATGGCTGACTTGCCCAGAGCGTTGATAATACGCGGATCCGCGCCCCGATCCAACAATAACTTGACTACTTCCACGTGGTCGTTTGCAGCTGCGTCAATCAGCGGGGTATCTAGGTCTGTAGGTCCTGACCGAATGTCAACTATGGCTTTGTGGTCCAACAACAGCTTGACGATATCCACGTGACCCTTGAGAGCAGCCTCGTGAAGCGCTGTGTTGCCCGCGTAGTCTCTATCGTTGACATCCGCACCGTCCCTGACTAGCTGGTACGCCTCCTCGTACTTGCCCTTGTCACACATTCTCTGCAGCTTCATTCTGCCGTTTGCGTCGCGTTTTTTGCGGGAACCGGACCCGACACGTGGCATCGGCGTGGCACTGCGGCTCATATCCGACGAGTTTTTGCGCTTGGGCTCTTTGCGTGGCAACACTTGTGAAGAGTGATTAGTTGAGGGTCCTCCTTCATCGGACGAATAGTCGTCATCATCGTCAATACGCCGCTTGAGACGCTTGAGGCGGCTCCCCAGCTTGTAGGGCGACGGCACTACCTCCGTTTCGGCCTCGGAGACGTCGCTATAGTCGCGCATGGTGGTGTATCAAAAGTGGTGATGTAGATGTAAGTTGAAGGTGGAACAGATAGAGTAGTGGTGAATTAAAATAGAGTTTGAAGCTGTGTTTATGTAAGCAAAAAGAGGGGGGTGGGTTTTGACGGTATTGCAGGCATTTAAGGGAGAGATTGTAAGGAGACAATTGTTTGGAGTGTTTTTTTCTAGAATGTTAGAGTTGTTTCTGTAGAAATCGGCTTACTATTCGTCAATTTAGAGACGTTCTGTCTGAAACCTGCATGATACATTCTTGAAGCTTGCAGAGTCAGAAATGAGGGGCAGTATTGAGACATTTCCTGAGGAGGTTGAGAGGAGTTTGTAGGGAGTCTTTGATTAGATGTGGGTTTTTCAGGTTATTGGTGTAGAGTATGTTCAAATCGAGTGATTACTCATCGAGTTACCTGGTGCTGTTTATGATAGACAATGCATACTGTGTGAGCCGAGAAAGGGAGTGATTTACATGGCCAAGAAGTAGAGAGTGAGGGTGGGTTGTATGGCGAAAGAAATTTTTGACCTTGAAATTGCTGAGTTCCGGTGAAAATATCTCAATCGGAATGGTATTGAGGAGGCTGTGGGGTTATGTTCATTCATTTCTACTTTAGTTAGACTCTACTTGAAGATGAATTTTTAGCTATATAGGAGATTGTAGCTATTTTGGAGCTAAAGAGACACTCAATATGTACGGATGGCTTCTTGATAGGTGTCAAAACGGGTCGGAGTGGAATTTCAGCAGTTTTATCATTAAATCAAGGATCTGTGACAGTTATCTCTATACTTCAATTACTTGAATCCTCAACTAATAAACCTTGAGACTTCTGACCTCCGTCAGTTTGATCCAGCATGCCAATTGTGAGCTGAAACGATTCAATCAAGCTGGACAGACACTCCATTGCCACACCGTCCCCCTCTCGGATCTGGAACATCTCAATCCGACATCCGAGCTGGAATGTTTGGGTGTGCCTTACTCACGCATGAGGGATGTACCCGCAGTGGAAATCACGGAGGGGTGTCAGAAGTTGAGTTAGCGGGTTTTTTGTTAAAAATGGGGCTTGAACTACTCTCCTGGGTGACCCATATATTATGTTCAAATTCCGGCCACTTTACGACTCGTATTGAGTCTCTTGCACTCTCCTCCTTTTCACTCCAAAAATACGCGTATTCGCGATATGCAGTGCGCATGCGACACGAAGACAGTGAAGAAAGTGGAGGGTGGATGATGAGTGATTTGGTGTAATTTTGAGGAATAAATCCAACTTAGTAATGCTGGTACAATTTTCTAAATGTCCACTTCTACTTCAACTTTTCGTCTCTCATATAATACCACAGACATACCCTTACCTCACGTCACTGTCAAAGCTAAGTTCACCCCACTGACACGTTGATCTACACTGAATACCAGACTATGATACCAATTCTCCTTCTACTGGCACTAATAGCCGTAGTAAAGGCCGAAGTACTGTATTTGAACAATGAGAACCCTCTCGCTTGTGCAAATGTGTACGTTGGCGAAGACTGGGGAATGCCTGCTAAGGACACGTACATCCAGTTCTCATACCAAGTGCTAGACACTCCAGGAGCCATGGCAATGGCGATCTTTGAATGGAGAGACTATGACAAGATCCTGGGTGTATGTGATGACGCTACTATTGAAAGTGGGCAGTGTGAGGAGCGGGCTTATGGAATGTATGTGGTCAAACCTGAGGAGAATGATAATCTCTACTCAAGAGTGTTCTCATTCCCTATCAATCTCCAAAGCCAGCAACAGAGTCGGTACGCGATTCAAAAGTCAGGTCAGTACTGTGTCATGGTCCATCCTCTCATTGCTAATGACGATTTCGAGGCCAAGATGGTCGTCAAAAGTGCATTCGGCTTCCTTAGTGGTGGAGAATTTGGTCTTCTGCTATTGAGTAGAATCTCGGTCTTCTACCATCTGTTGACCTTTGGCATTTGGTACTATGCATACAAAAAGAACCTGAAACACGCCACACCTGTCCAGACCTACCTCACCAAAGCTATGGGGCTGTTGGTGCTCAAATCTATCATTGTCTTTGTGAACCTCAACCTCGCCAATAAAAGTGAAGATGCTCCTGAAGCTGTTGCTCTGGTAGCATCAATCGTGAAACCTTTGGCAGATTCGCTCTTTCTGTCTCTTCTGATCGTGATGTCACTGGGTTACGGAACGATCATCCAGTCCAAGTCTCTTAAATTCTACTTCCTCTCATGGGTAGTCAAGGGAGGTTGGTTCTGCGTATCTTACTTCCTGCTCAAACCTCTCAATCTTCCCATCGACATGTCTGATTTCGCGCCTGAGGCTCTCAAAATCACCTTTTACATTCCCATCATGCTGGGTCTGGTGTTCACAACCCACTACCTCAACAAGACTAACCAGTCTGCACTTGCTAGACGAAGTGCCATGCTCACAGTCGCTCTTCTGGGCCTAGGAATCATCTACGGAGGCCTATACCTGACCTTCAAAAACCACGTGCAGGAACGCTGGTCTCTGTGGGAGTACCAGTCGTATCTTCCAGCCTGTGGGGAGCTGGCAGCAGAAATTATCTACCATCTGTGCTTCTTCTTCTTCTGGTTCCCCAGACCGTTGCCAGTGACGAAGGAGGCCCATAAGGAGGTGTAACAAAAGTTCTAGTTAATGAAATGAAAGAAAATGAAAGAACCGGGTTGAGGTCTGGACTCTAGGGTAGAATCGTTAGACCAGTGCTAAGGGACTCGTTAAAATACCCGTTAAGAGTAATGTCAGGCACTGTGGGGCTTAGTCCCTGCGTTAGAGCTGGCAGACTAGGCCTTAATAATCAATTGGCAGGTCTTGGAGACACATGAAACCGTTAGCTTCTTGGCCAAGATGAGCAAATCTAGACGTCTTGGCGGGGAAAGAGTGGTAGTGTCTGGACTGAATTAAAATGGGGTGGCGAGGGGGGTATTACCTTCTGAATCGCTTACATCAGTATCTTCAAGTCGTATACCTCTTCACCAAGGCCTTCTACTCCTCTTGCTCACACTACACCTCTCATAAGTTAATGCATCAAAATAAATAAATAATCTCGGGCGTCTATCGTCTATCAACCCTTCTATCCTCCCTGAATCCCCCTCTTAGTCCAAATTAACCAACAGCACCAGCATAACAATGTAACTCGCTAGACTGAAGGCTGCGAACCAGATGACTGCGTTTCCACTCGTGATAAAGACCCGGTTTCCTTGGGTCTCCTCGTACATCATGTGATCTGTGATTCGTTTGCGACGAAGAGCAACGATCAATATGAGAATCCCACAGGCTGTGAAGGTGGTGCCTACAGGCATGAACTTGACGCTGAACACCTTGAGAACCAGCAGTGCAAACCCCAGCTGGCCCATGGCTGACCGGTAATATGCGCCCTCGAACGTCCGTTGCATGGCCCGCACGTCGAGTTTTTCATCTTTATTGAGCTCCGGGAACGGAGTCGCGTCAATAGCGTAGAACCGTCTTATCGATGGCATGGTGAGGTGCTTGTAGGATGTGTTGCTCGACGAGAAGAGGTGATTTGTTTAAAGTATTTGATCACGTGACTTTGGAGTAGATAGATGAACTGACTGGTCTTTGATAACTGTCGATATCTCAGTCACTCCTATTGCTGCTGCTTTGTAGATCGGAGAGATGACCTTGACTTGGGCTAAGAATTACATAAGACGGCATGGATACAGCAACACAGTGTGACCCTGGCATACGACTCTACTAAGGGTTGTGGTAATGAAAGATCACCTGATTTTGTTACTGGCGAGATTTTCGAATTTTTTTCAAGTTTTTTTCAAAAAATTAGTCATCGGAAACTACTTTTCAGTCTCCGCTCACTATCCCCATGAGGTCCGTATTTTGACCTTTTCGTCCATTTTGACTCTCCATACCTCGCTTATTCGGTGTGTGTGTCTCACTCACTCTCCTCTTTTCACTGCATCTGGGGTGCACCTCCCAAAATACCATATCGACTGTAGGGTAACAGAGTGGGTACGAGAATGAGAATAAGTAAGAGAAGGGTATAGAGAGACGTTGGATAGGGAAATGTGCCATATTCGTAGTTAGATACGCCTGAAATTGTCAGATCAGTCAAAAGTCACGCGATTCTCACTTTTTATGGGCACCTGAGGTTCATCGACACTCTCTATACACTCCCCATTGTGAGTCTCTAGGCAGGGATCATGATCTGAGATGGACCTCAAATTTTGTTCGTCAAAAATGAGAAAACCACACAAGTCACGAGTCCAAAGAGAACAGGCGACAAATACAGGCAACTTGGTCACCATCAATCCACTGTATAACCCTCACCTTCACTCAATCACTCAATGCTCTTCGCAGGCAGTCTTAACCTGTGAGGTTATTTAGGTGCCTAAGGGAAATGGAGAATATGACTTGACGCTCAATTGGAGGAAAAACAAGAGTTTGGCGTAATGTCAAACAAACACACATGCCTAAATACCCTGTTTACACCCCCAACCACACCCATATCTCTATTCAGCCTCCCAGACCCTCTTTTTCGTTGCTAGGTTCGTATCTCCCAACTGCGAGAACTGTATGAGAGAAACATGTACGTGTTTACTAGGGGGTGAGTGGTTATATGGGGTGATGTAGTGGTGGTAGAGACGTGAAATTTACAAAACACGTTCCAGAGCGTCACATTTACATATCGTCGTATTTTTTACACCTCCATCTATCACCAATCCCTCTACAACCAACCTCCGTCCTCAGGGCCAGGGTTGCGAACCCTCGACTGCACGTTAAACACTGCGTAGAGTGTGACCATCAATCACCACACTCTCTTGACAACACCACACACACAACACAGCCATCAACGTGAGTATGATTGAGCCACGAGCGAGGAAAAGCGATTGTGCAACCACCGAGTGATTCCGATCCAGAATGATTACGCAACACACCCGACTCTCTACACCTGTCTCCGTCGCTTCTATACTAACCCAGATGGAACAAGAAAACATTGACATTCCTGACGAGCTGTACCCCCTGGCTCTGCTCATGGACGAGCTGAAACACGACGAGTTTTCCTTGCGGATCTCGGCCATGAAAAAACTGCAGCTCATCGCCGCAGCTCTGCGACAAGAGCGATGTCGAGACGAACTCATCCCCTTCCTGGAGGATGTCACACAGGAGGACGAAGATGAGGTGCTGACCGTGCTGGCCGAGGAGCTCGCCAACCTGGTGCCCTACATTGGTGGCCCCGAGTACTCGCACCTGCTGATCCCTTCTCTGGAGACTCTGTCTTGCATGGAGGAGCCCGTGGTTCGAGACAAGGCTGTGGAGTCCATCAACCGAATCTGCGAGGGTCTGCCGTCACGAGACCACGTTGCCCAGACCATTCTGCCTCTGGTGCGACGTCTGTCCTCTGCCGAGTGGTTCTCTTCAAAGGTCTCTGCTACCGGTCTCTATGCTGCTGCCATCAGACACTGTCCTACTGAGGCTGTCCCCGGTCTTCTCAAGCAGTACGGAGAGCTCACACGAGACGATACCCCCATGGTTCGTCGAGCAGCTGCCACCCACCTGCCTGCAGTGATTGAGGCTCTGCCCGTGGAGGCTGACTCCGCTGAGGCCGATGACGAGATCTACTCCATGTTCAAGGCCCAGGTTGGCGACGACCAGGACAGTGTGCGACTCCTGTCGGTCAACGTGCTGATCGCCAAGGCCGAAAAGCTCAAGCGACAGGGCAACTCGCAGCACACGTCGTCGCTGATCGAGTTTGCGCTGGCCCTGCTGCACGACCCCTCGTGGCGAGTGCGGTACATGTGCGCCGACCGGTTCGAGAAGCTGGCCGAGTCGCTGACCACCGTGGTCCCCGAGGAGGGCGTGGAGAAGACGGAGGTGGACGAGATGGAGCGAGCGTTTGTGCCCGAGTTCATCAAGTTCATGCAGGACGGCGAGGCCGAGGTGCGAACCGCCGTGGCCAAACAGGTGCCTGGCTTCTGCCGATTGGTGACCCCCGCCAACCTCGACAAGATTGTCGCCAACGTCGAAGAGCTGTCCCAGGACTCTTCGCAGCACGTGCGAGCTGCTCTGGGTTCTGAGATCTCCGCCCTGGCACCGCTGCTCGGTAAGGAGAAGACCATTGAGACCCTGCTCCCCACATTCCTGCAGATGCTCAAGGACGACTTCCCCGACGTGCGGCTCAACATCATTTCCAAGCTGCACCTGGTGAACAAGGTGATTGGCATTGATCTGCTGAGCCAGAGCCTGCTCCCCGCCGTGTCCGATCTCGCCCAGGACAAGCAGTGGCGAGTTCGACTGGCCATCATCGAGTACATCCCCCTGCTGGCCACTCAGCTGGGCGTCTCCTTCTTCGACAAGGAGCTGGGCCCCCTGTGCATGACCTGGCTGTGGGACAGCGTCTACTCGATCCGAGAGGCCGCCACTCAGAACCTCAAGAAGCTGACCAAGGTGTTTGGCGTGGACTGGGCCAAGGACGAGATTCTGCCCCACATCATTGTGGTGGCCGCAGACTCCAACTACCTCTACCGACTCACAGCTCTGTGCGCCGTGACCACGCTCATCCCCGTGGTGGACGAGTCGATGATCAAGACGTCCATTCTGCCGTTCATTGCAGAGCTCATCAACGACCCCATCCCCAACATCCGGTTCAACGTGGCCAAGACGTACACTGAGCTGGTGCGGGCTCTGCACGAGGAGAAGATCAGCTCGCCCGAGGTGATTGAGGAGATTTGCACTACCACCGTGATTCCCCATCTGGAGCGGCTGTCGACCGACCAGGACGTGGACGTGCGATACTTTTCCACCAAGGCTCTGGAGGACATTGCCGAGATCAAGAAGGCTCACGCATAGGAAAGGGAGATGGACCCGAAGGACCGAGTGGACTACACGAATTAGATGAATAGGTTAATGAAGTATAAAAGGTACAAATGACGGAAGTGAGAGGCCGAAGTTCTTGAGCGGACAACATCAGGCCGGTAGCTGAGTAGGGATTAGAACCAAGTAAAAGAGGTCTAATAATTGCCAAATAGGGAATAGGTAATAGACTCCGACTGGGAATACCATCTCTGAATGCTTGACTATGAAGAGTCAGACAGTGAGAGTATACAAATGTAAGTAAAGAGATAGCGATACGAGCTCTACTTGTGGAGAATCTGACGAAGGGTGTAGATCTATGACACTCGCAGAAATACGAGATGTATGATACAAGCTAATTGATGCTTCCTGAAACCAAGAAGATGGAGATCTCCGTGGACAACATGAATGAAAGACTTGCTCTTGTAAGCACAGTGGCTTCTCTGTGCTGCTTGTTCCCCAACTGTATAAGCTACCCAGTCCAACGAGATACCACCCTGCCTACTTGTGCCCTTCAACACAACAGAGACACTTGTAACCTCTCCGGAAAGAGCACATTCCAGTGGACAAGGAGGTCTTGGAGCTACAAAGGGCAACAGTCTAGCTTATATCTTGCCCTAAAAAAGCCTTGGCCTACTCTTAGCTTGACCCAGAGACAGTTACAAGAGCTACCGCTTCCAACACACTTGTACAACCACATACCAGGTTGTATTCTCCACTGCAACGGACTCCGTATCGCCGTATCGTACCACTATGTACGGTACGCGAGATGCAGCGGAAAGTTGAGTGTCTGTTTACCACCGTGCGCACCGTTACCACGCACCCGGCTCGTATTGCATCTTTAGGGTCTTCTACCTGTGTTTAGGCCAGCGTCTCGGCTAAATGTTTCTGTTTCAGCCGTTTTGTTTATGAAACAGAGACAGATGGGGAGTGGTGTACGAATTGCGCCCAAAATTGCGAGGCCTCCTACGCAGGCGTCTACTCGTACTCGTAGTCGTATCCCCCTTGCGTTACAATCACATTCGTTCATGTGATTTGTTCATGATGCTCAGTTTAGAGAGTTTTGAGAATGTAAGCTTATCAGGACCTGTGACTATGTTTGGACATGTGAACGGTTGGAGATTGAGTAAAAACTTTTCATCTATTTGCCACTGCCTATTATTACCGTCTCCACTCTCCGCACCTTCTATCTCCACTCGGAAGAATGCTCAACGCACCCTACGCATGGTGCAGATGTCAGTTTGAGGGTGTGTCACTTGGTGCCTGTATGAAGTGCCCTGTAAGAGAGCTGCCCTGTAAGAGGAGCTATAACGAGGGCTATTAATAGCCGCTTGTTTTAGCACTTCTAACTCTTGCATTGTGTATGCCAAATGTATCCCAATGTAGCCGTCCCTAGTCTCCCACTGTTGACAACAGGGCTCTGATGTAACATTGTCACCCGTCACTGTCATTAACTGTCACCCACATCGGGCTTGCTTTTTACAGTGCCAGATCCCATCCCCTCTACATGTGGCATGTCAGATGGAGATGGCCAGAGACAGCTGTGACATGTCGCAACTGTGTCTCGCTGACGTGTCTCAAGATGGCATAATATCGGGTCTGGGAGACATGTCATAAGAACAGAAGCTCATGTCCCATGCCAACTGTGCAGTTGAGACATTTAGTAGCCGGACAAATGTCACAGGTGGTCATGTGGGGGTGTTTGACCGAGGTGTGAGAACAGAGGGCTCTGTGGCAATTTGGTAGGATACATCTGTGGCGAGCCTCTGGTATTTTCTACAGGTGCTTGTACCTACGCATTTTTCTCAAAGTGGCATTTCTAAACGGCGCTTTATGGTTCACAATATGGGGTAATAATATCGGAGGGCATCTTGTATGAGAGTAATAACAAGTCATCTGGGGCTCCGAAAGGTGAAATAATAATCCCAGCCCCAAGAATAGGGGCTTAATATCACGGAAAATGAGACCGAGCCTCACCAGACCCACCGTACAATTAATTAACAGTCCAATATTACTCCACTTGCCACAAACCAGCCCACACTCACACATTACGGTCTCAGTAATAAATAATATCTTAAATAAATAAGCAGGTGCTCTAAAGCAGGCTACTGTGCGAATACTCACCGTCTATCGTACTCTCACCATGGTCAGGTAAAAATCAATATGTATTGAATGAAATCTGCAAGCAAGATGCAATAGAATAAATATATGGCGGATCGATAACCTCGACTCCACCGGTCGTCATCCAGTGACAAAAACTAAAAATACGAGGATCCAGGCTAGTCACGGACTGCTGGATGCTGGCTCTGTAGAACTTGGTGTTCCGTGCAACGAGCGTGGTGAGTGTGGTCTTGAACATCTCCGATGCACTCTGTAGAGCTTTTCGAGACCTCACAGGGCCTCTGATGAGACTGAGACGAGCTCAAAGCCTCCATAGTGCCTCAGATGGAGCTGATAGCCTTCCTGGCACTTGGCCCTGGCACGCGAGCTTTCGTGGTAGTCGGAACTCCTCCATGGGCTCACTCCAGGCAGCATTAGTCTTGGCTCAGACTAATCCTCATCACTCTCCAGAGCATCCTTCTCTCCTAGCAAATGCTTATGCCAGTCCATCAGCTGAAAAATCAGGGTCATGTTGGGACCAATTTCCGGAGACCGGTACTTGACCCAGTCATATGCCGCATTCAGGTCCAGCTGCTGCTTCTTCATAATGTAGGCAATCAGAAGCGAGGCGGAACGGGAAACTCCGCACTGGCAGTGGACGAGAACCCGCTTTCCGGCGGCGCTTCGGTCGTCAATGAGCTGCGTGAGGTACGGCAGGTCCGGCAGGAACTTGGAGTTGTGTCCCCAGGGCACGTAGATGTACTCGGGGTTTTGTTGTCCGTCGTTGGCGTACTGTTCCTCGGAGAAGGGGTTCTCAATCTCCTTGGCAACGTTAATCACCACGTCGAACGTTCGTGCGAGCTCGACTGAGGGCTCGGAGTATAGGTAGACATTGTTGGGGTAGATGAGTAGAGGCCCATCGGGGTATGCGTTCTCATGGTGCACCGAGGGCGTCATGAGCTGTTCCTCGGAAAACAGCAGGTTGTGCTGCTTGCTGCTACTGTTAGGCACGAGCGCATCGTCGTAGTTTGGCGGTGGCGTCGTGTGGGTTGTGTTATCGGAGTTTGGGTCTGATTCCGAGTCCGACAGCGACAACTGGGATGCAGCTGAGTGGGCAGAGTGGTTGGACTGCGATGTGGGGGTTCCCAGAGGAGGAGGGAGGTTGGAGGAGCCCGAGCACGTGGCCAGCGGGATGCTGATGCTCAGCTGCGACGTTCTTCGCTGCATCGCAAAGGGAGGAGGTTCCATGGAGAACGGAGGAGCTGCTGAGACAGCTGCAGGAGCTGGTTTCTCTGGCGACGGCGACTGGCGTTTTGGCGATGTGCGAGAATGGTAGTTTTTGTGTTCGCTTCGGTAGTCGCTATCGTAGGCGGCGTCCTCGGGCTCAGCGTCCACATGGGATCGTTTGACTGAACCCTTCCTTTGGAGTCCCAGAGAGAAGGTGGCTGCCAGAGGCGAGCCCTGTTGTGCGGCTCTCACGGGCGTGGAGCTGGCCGGAAGCACAAACGGCAGAGGAGCGGGTATCGAGGGCTCTATCGAGGTGTGAGGAGGGGAGGTCGAGGAGGTCCCGTTAGTGTTGCTGCTGTTGCTACTGGATCCCTGGGGGACCATCAACGACAGGTTTTTGGTGTTGGAGTTCTTGCCCTTGGGTGGCCGGAACGGCAGATGGCGCGGTGGGGCTGGAAGCGAGTCCATGAGCCCGTCTGTGTCGTTAGCTGGAGGGTGTGGTTGTTGAAGAGGGTGGTGGTGGTTGGAGGGCACGTGTGAACCCGCCATGTCGGCCACCGAGCAGTTCATGTGGGTATCTGGGATCGGGGAGCGAGAAAGAGGAGTCGGGGAGCCCAGGGTCGGTTTGGACGGGTGTGAAGAAGACCAAGTCGTGTCGTGTTGGGTGTGTGTTTCTTGTATGTGGAGTGTGGTGAGGCCGAATGTATTCAATATACATGTATGTACAAGGGAGTCTATTCAGGCTTTTTGGCAAAGTTAGTGTGCACCTTGTTTTTTAACCTTCGTCTGAGGCTGGCACTCTGATCTATTTTTGTGTACTCTGGGTACATGTGGGAGGTAGCTCCAGAGCTTAATGGACAGTCGGGTTGGTATTGGAGATGCGTGCTATAAATATTCATACAGCACTTGTAGGGCTGTGACTGAGAGGAGAGAACGTGACGAGGTGGGGAAGATACACTATGTGGCGTCGTGTGTGAAAGAGGTAAAGATTTTGCCATTTTTTCAAATTCGTAAATTTCTCTAATTTTCCCTCTCACTCGACTTACTTTACCCCTTCCCTTTGTCAGTGTCCCTTTTTGACACCCTCAAAATACACCCTTCAGAATTACTTGTTACTGTGTGGAGAAGAGAGTGACTGTACAGATGCACGAAGCTACCATTTAGGCAATGGCCACACGAGCACAATGACAACAGACAGACATTCCAAGGCACCAAGCTACAGCCCCAGCACGCTCGCCACGCCCACACACCCATTCATTCCTCGATAGTCGCATCTGAAGCACCCTTGTTTCCACCCGTGTTTCAACGTGAGACGTGCAAAAATTAAATGCATCTTTTCACGCACTAAAAACTAACCGACGCCAGAGCCACAAGTGAAACCTGCGGTTTTAGATTTGGCAGGCCTGCACGCTTTTCGTTGTTGGTTTCAGGATCACAGCTCGGTCGGTGGACTGCGAAAAAGGACAGGCATGACGTAACCCTGGAACAATGGAGGCGTTTCAACGCACATATCGCAGCGTCCATTGACTGCTACTAAACGGGAAATACCTGGGTTCTTTGTAAGTAAGCCTCTATCGTTATTGTAGCTTTTCCCAATCCTCAATCAAGGAGTAAGTCAAATTAGCCCTGGCCAAGAGGATTATGAAACTGTACTTGTGCTGTACTTTCTGGGCTTATCCGAGGAGCACCCGGGGTCTTGGGCAAGAAGAAGAGATGACTTTCAGTTGCAAAAGAGACGTTTCACTAGAAAAGACTAGCTCATAATATCCACATTGTTGACACTCTTTTTATTACAAATAATATTCAGCAGCATAATATGGCACACACTTTCTTCCAGCCCTCAACCCTCCACCCTCAAACGCTTCCTGTCAGGTCAATTTGGACGGCCTGTAGACAATTGCCGATCACGTGCTACCCCTGACATGAGAGGCCCGAAGAAGAGCTCGGGTGCCTCGATATGGACACGTCGACCATCATTCCAAACTGAAACCATGTGTGGAAAAGGGTGTGCGTGATCGGCGGGATGCGTTAAGGGTAGTCTGGTCGCGATGCACGGCAGAACTAAATGGGAAGCGTACGCGAATGGCTTGGGGGAGATTTTTGTGACAAATCGAATAAAACAGGTAGAATTACGGCGAAAGTTGGAATCAATTTGCAAGACTTCAATTAGTTGATTTCGAAAATCCCCAGTCTCTCATCTATACTCTATCACCTCAAAATTCACTCCCTCTCTCTATCCCAAAAGGTCGATCAACAGTCTCACAACGACATCTCATCTGTCCATATCTCATCTTGCAGCCACGTCTTTGTCAAGCCCTCCAAAGGCAAAAGTGAGCGACCTAAAGTGAATCTGTATCGGTCGTTCATCATGTAGGCCTGCAATTTAATGGTTCCTGGCCAGTGCAGGGGCTCCAGGTGATCTTCATACGGATTTCAGCTTCTTGCAAAGTTTGGTTTGGTTGCTTCATTGTGATTCATGCTTATACGTTCCTGTAAGACGTTGCTTGTCCCAGTTGCGCTCGACCCGGTGTCCTTCTACCGAGACAGCACCAGGAACGCATTGGAGCCTCTTGTTAGCCCGTCCCAACCTTCCATACACCTAAGACATGGACTTGCTACGAAAGACATCTGCTGGTCGTGCTCATTTGCTGCTGTTCCACCCACTGAGACCGGCGGATACGACACAGGTGCATTTCCGTGGACGACCTGCATTGGTTGAGACATGAATGGTGAGGTTGGTCGACGCGTGACACTGCTACGCCTATGAATCACGTCCATTTTTTGGGCATGTAGTAGCTCGCCTGCCGCAAGTCTAGCTCACCAACTCTCCTTGAGGCTAGTGTGCCTTAGTAGCAACTGTTAGTGTCTTCCTAGCGTGAATAGCCGCTATAACTTATACCCCATCAGGTGATGAGTAGTATTGAAGTAGAAGTGCTCAGTGGCGAACAGGAGCTCTTTTCCTATAGATTGCGTCGTTTGCATCGACTTTCCAAGAACGGGAAGCCAGCAAAGGCAGCTAAAGAAGCGAATACGAGCCCAATCCAGCCTACAATCGAGCTCAAATGGAAGCCAAGCCCAACCTAATCACGTATAACAAGAGATATTAAGTGGTGTGAAAGCCACAGACCCCACGAGAGGCTCAAGGAAAAGAAATGTGACAAGCAAGTGGGTCTATGTTTCAGGTTCTGGCTATCAACATGGGGTATGCGGAGGTTGAGTGTTGGGAAGTCGGAGAAAGGCGAGATGTGACATTGTAGCCGATCGAATGTCGTCGATTAAAGATGAGTTTATGACGTCAAAGAGCGTGAAGTCGGCGGTGCACTTTTCATTTCAATTCATCCCGATACGACCCTATCTCTTTTTGGAAGTGGAGAATTATTAACGCAATAGGGCATATAATGAACGGATAATAAAGGAAATTAATTCTCCGACTGTTAGAACGGCTTCTATTAATGCCTCCGTTTCAATTGGCTTGGTTCTAGGCGGTTTAGTAAGTATTCTAGTCTCGTGGTGGAGACCGATGGGCCAGCACAAGGAAGGCACGTATTGCAACATGGGGAAGGGATAGAGACAAACGTAGACTACAAGTATGATTCTGTTTGTAACAGTGACGTTACAGTCAGGAATTCAGCTCGAAATGGCTTCAATTTCTCGATTCGGAAAGTCGTGAGCTTTTTTCAAAGGTGGAGATTTGATCCATACATGTTCGAAATAAGAGACGCAAGGGATGAATAACTGTGATCAGATTCAAACGAAAACTGCCTGGTTGATGGAGGAAGGCCTGCGAAACTGACAGAAATTCAATTGAGTCGTTATTTCACACACTCATTGGTTTCCTGGCCCCCCTAACCGAGTCGTCATCAAGTGTACCTTTGAGGAGACTGATCTTTGGTTCATTTAGATCAGTAAACAGTGAGAAACAATTTGGGCGACATCAGATTATCGATTACTTGTACTCATTACTTGTACTTTTATTACTGATATTATCACCTTTTTCGCTTTCTTCGATTCAACTGTCAGAAATCTCCACGCCCAAAAGGGTAAGTTAAGATACAGGGCAGACATCTGCTTTATGAGACACTGATGAGTGTGATCTGATGACCTTGTAGCAAGCAGCAACTGAAGAAACAAGACCCACAGCAATCAGCACACTAACTGCTTACTATCAAGTTTGACATCACTGATTAAATGCACTCCGTCATTCCTATCTACACACCAACTCTTCTATAACCACCTCACATCTCAGCCGTGCTTAACACGAGATCTAAAGCAACGACCGAAGCCTTAAGCTAAAGAAGTGAACACACCGAATCTTCTAGACTAAACCTGCGAGAACGAATCAGAATCACAGCTTCTAGACCTCGACAGATGCATACTGATCACGTTCTCGACCTGTAGCATAATAACCATTCAGGGACCCGAACTTTTTAGATCTCACAAACAGATGTTTTTCCACAAAATCTGGACCACTACCCAACATCTACAGAACCACAACCATCTCTCCATACTTGTACTACGATCTACAACCACTTCCTAACCTCCTTCCTTATTCTACGCTTACTCTACATCACCTCCAAGGTTGCAACATAAATAGAGTTTCTATATGACTGTACTTAATCTCTTACTGAGAAGCACACTGGACTCCCTGGGCTCCTCCAGGTCCATCCTCATCCATGTCCATTTCATCCTCACCGCCCATAGCAGCGCCTCGGTGCTTGAGAGGATCAACGTCGGCCAGAACAACATCGTCGACGTGAACGGACTCGGGAACCTGGGGCAGAGCAGGCTTGGGGGGCAGGAGAGCAGACAGCTGCTGCATGGTCTCCTCGTTGAGAGAGCCGGATGCAGGGAACTCGACCTCAAACTGGATGAACAGGTTGCCCTGGACCTGGTGTCGGTAAGAGGGCATACCCTTGCCCTCCACGACCTTGGTGGTGCCGTGAGAGATGATCTCTCCGGGGATGATCTCGACCTTGATCCACTCCTCCTTCTCGAGGTGCTCAATCATGAAAGAGCCACCGGTGAGGGCAGTGTTGAGATCAATCTTGGCGTGGTAGTACAGATCGTCGCCTCGTCGGACGAATCGGGGGTGGGGCTGCTCGTCCAGAACGAAAACAACGTCACCAGGGATGATATCAGGACCCTGGTCACCCTCGCCGGAGAAGGTGATCTTCTGTCCGTTGACCATTCCTCGGTCAATGTTGACCTCGAGCACCTTTCGCTCCTCCTTGGTCTTTCGTCCGTTACAGTCCTTGCATCGATCCTTGGGGTCGATGATCTCTCCCTCGCCGTTACAGTCGTTACACTTGGTCTGGTATCGCTGCAGCATGGGACCCATCTGTCGGGTGACAAACTTGAAGCCCTGGCCCTTACAGGTCTCGCACTTGTTGACGGAGCCGGCCTTGCCTCCGATACCGTCACAGCCGTTACAGAGAACGGTCTTCTTGAGGGCCATCTTGGAGGTCTTGCCTCGGAACAGGTCCTCGAGGGTCACGGACACGGCGTGCACAATGTCTCGCGATCGTCGGGGGCCCTGGGGCTGTCCGCCACCGAACATGCCACCCATGCCGCCCATGCCGCCTCCTCCGCCAAAGAAATGCGAAAACAGCTCCTCGGCAGATCCTCCGCCCATTCCTCCGTCGGCTCCTCCTCCGAGGCCAGCCTCACCAAAGTTGTCGTATGCAGATCGTTTCTGGTCGTTGGACAGAACCTCGTAGGCCATGGAGATTTCCTTGAACTTGGCCTCGGCCTCGACGTTGCCGGGGTTCTTGTCGGGGTGGTATTTCAGAGCTCCAACTCGGTATGCCTTTTTGATTTCCACCTCAGTGGCAGTTACGCTGACGCCTAAGGGTTAGTAAGAGTCGAGATATTGTGTTGTCTCTGTCATGGATACAGAGCATACCATGAATGAGTGATTTGAAGGTGAGATCAGATTGCTGCCCAAAATGATACACTAACGAAGTAGTGACTTGACCAATCTGATGAGTCGATTACACAGATGCAATCAACCCAGAAGAACCGATTGCACCCATTCCTGCTCACCCTCACCACCGCTTCACCCACCACATTGCCACCGTCACTTATCGAGGTGATGATGTGATCACAATCAATCAGCTATCATCTCTTCAGTGCGTGTTCACATGCTCCTGTTCATTTCCTCCTCGTTTCTCCGTTTCTTGTAGTACTCACCGAGAACGTCGTACAGTTTCGTTTCCTTGACCATGTTGTCTGTGTCGTGTGTTTGTGTAGGTGTGAGAGTCTAGGTCTAATTTTTTTTAGGAGGTCCCACAACTTCTCGTAGATTGGCTTGTATATACACTGCCAAAATTTTTGAGGATGGGCTTGAAAGTTACAGGGCACAAAGGAGCGCTGAGCAACCTTAACGCGAATAAGGTTGCCAAAGAAGGGTGTAGAAAGATCCAGACAGGTCCCGTTCAGTTAGGTGCAAGTGGAGAGTGTATAAAGGAAACAGCAAGAAAAAGTTGGCTTGAGGGTGGCGTGAAGCTCTGGTTTTTTGCTCTGTATTTTTGCCACGCCCCCAGGTATCCAGGGCCGCATTTGTCAGTCTGTCAGTGCCCTCTACAGTGGTGCATATAGCGTTCACCAAACTGTGAGCTCTTACTTTCCAAGACCTTCTTCCACTTTCCCCAATGTTCGATGAGTCCGAACTTAGTGACGTAATGGCTGATGAAGAAGGAGAGATGAAAGGGAGTTTCAAGGAAGGAAGAGGTGAATTTTCACTATTGAGATAAAATATTGACAATTCGTGGTAAATTCAGGCACGATTTGTCGTTGTTTTCCCCTCGAAATCCCCCACCTAACGCCTCATCTCGGATCGTGGATTGTCTTAGGTTAATCATTGATGCACAATCTAATTGACCGCTGGCGAGCAAAAAGAGGTGAGCTGGGGCGTGGGTTGGTGCCTCAGATAGCAAGCTATACGCAATCGAAGCAGCATGGAAGTTTCCGGTGGCGGACGTGAGAAGGCGGTTGCAAGTGTTTGGTACAGATTTCCAGGGCGTTCCACTGTGGCAAAAGGAGTAAGAAAAGGAAAAAAAGGGGGCTCTAACAATAAGGTCAACTGTGAAAGTGGAGTGTCCAGTAAAGTCAAGTAAATTCTAGAAAATTCGGGTGGCTTGGAGGTCAGCTGATACTGAACCGATAAAGAATAGGAAAAGGTCAACAGACTTATCGGTGGCAAAGAATTACGGTGGAGGACTTGCCACAGTGATTAGGGCGTCACTGTGGCGTTTGGTGATATTTCATGGTGTCTTATTCTGAGACCATGACTAAGACACTTTAGTCAGCTGGACGGGGAGATACGGAATTAGTGGGAGGGGTGGGAGTGAAGGGTTTCATTCAGAGGTGCTACTGGATATAGAACCTCGTGATGCTTTGTATTTTTACAAGCAGTACTTTACTCCTGATCTGACTAGACCATGATCTGACCTCTTAGAACCACAAGGGACAGTTACAGCCACTGGTACTTCACAAAGAGCTACAGATCTCCAATCGAGAGCTGTATTTGACTGGATTGAAGCTCCGTAGTGATTTGAAGGTCCTCTTGAAAGTCAAGTCTTGTTTATAGGGATACCAAGAGTGAGATCAACATCGTGAAGATGTGAAAGGGATACAGGATTGAAAGAAATACCGGAACTGCTGAATACAGCACCCACCGAGGCTCTTATCTGACCTATAACGTCGTCTTTATTTCCCTAGTGTACATCAGCGGAGGTCAAGCATGAGACGGCACTTCGCACCCATACTTGTATGACTCTGAGCTTTACTAGTAGACAGTCATGGCAAAACGAATCTGACCACAAATAACAGCTTGCCATACCTAGAGTACCGGTATGTAATGTGTCTAATGACTTTCGCTTCATTCCGTTAGATTACATAGGCATCAACCTCATCTCTTATATCAGAATTATCTCGCAGATTCCCATCAATCTCATCTACACCTCCACCAAGATCTCCACCACATAGAAGATCGATCTTCAGACCTCTACACTTGCTCTCGTGACTTCTAATAACAATAAATTAATGCAATAAATCCATGCTGTTCTGACAACCCTGATGGCTGGCCTCGTTTTTGACTCAAACTGTCCAGACTTTATAGTCTGTCACTCTGTCATCAACTTGTTCGCATATTCGCTACGCTCATATGCTACTCCTCCTCCTCCTCATCACTAGACTCGTAATCCACAGGAGCAAGACCAGGAGTCAGACCAGGCTGGCCCTTGTATCGCTCAAACTCATCCTCACTCTCAGACTCAGACTCCTCCTCCTCAGGCTCAACGTAGTTGGGGTACTTCTTGTGCTTGATGGTGGGCTTGGGAAGTCGTCCAGTGAGCTCGGAAAGCTGCTTGGACTTGAGCATATGAGATCCTCGCTTAGCGTTGACATGCTTCATGATCTGAGCCTGGAGCTGCTCCTCGTCCATGGCATATTCGGACTCCTTGACGTCGTAGGATCGAACCAGCCGAGCGTTCTTCTTAATCTCAGCCTTTCGCTTCTTCTCAGCAAGCTCCTTATCAAGCAGAAGTTTCAGCTCCTCCTTCTGCTTCTGTTCCTTTTGACGCTGCTTTCTCTGGGTAGCAGACTTCTTTTTGTGCACTCTTCGGCTCACGTCCTCGGACGGAGCAAGCGTTCGGCTCAGCAGCTTGGCCACGGTGGCCTCAGAAGCACTAGAAACGCCCATTTTCAACGGTAGTGATGTGTTCCGGTTGTAGTAAAACGATGATATGCACATCAAAAATAATTTTCGAATTCATGCATGCCGAGGTTTAGGGTGTGATTATGTAATCCACGAGGGGCAGAATGAACGAATTTTGATATTGAACCATATGAAGACGAAAACCCATTTCTAAGAGTAATATAATGATTAGAAAGCCGAAAATACTAGAGTGGTAACATTTTTGAAAACGTTGTCTTCTTGTTGGGCCATTCAACATTTTCACTCATCACCACGGTAAAAGTCGCTTAGTAAGCAAACGGGCTGCCTGTAAACACGAGTGAAAAGAGAGATAAGAACCTCTAGACTTATGGGGAACTTAGTTTGAATCAGAATTTTTGATGCAAAGCAATATTTACCAACTTTACAGCTTCATTTGAATAGCTAGATGAAGTTGTTTCGTATGCCATCTGAAGTAACTATAGACTCAACTAATATTGACTACCTATAATTCTGTATAATTGAGAGAAATGCACTTCATGTTGGATGAATTACTTTTTAAAGCGTAATAACTAATAAATATCAGGTCCAAATATCAATTGTCATCGTTTCCTGTTTTTTCCCTCATTTTGGAACATCAACAACAGACCTCCAGCTGACTTTTCACCCTAACTATCTCTCAACTATCTCTTCCCGATATGCAGGAACAGAAGATCAACATCAGAACTTGTCCAACTCCACCAATACATTCGAGAAAAATACGAGAATTGTAGCATTGGAATTCCATTGTCAGCACAAATTTATTGACACTAAAAAGAAGCAGACATATCCTTTTCTCCACATTTCACACCCCCAAACCTACCTCCAGTTGTACATCCTCTCACGGTCACAAGGCTGTCTTTCGAGACCTTGAAACCTCTAACGAGACGGGAGAGAGACATGTGGCAAGACATGTGTGCACTCAATTGAAGATTGGCTGTGGAGGTGGGATATATCTACGCCGAAGGTGAAATATCATGAATCAATTAATTGACAATAATAACGGTATGGTCTGGATACCAGAATGATCATAGCAGATCCACTACTCGTACAGCAAAAGAGCGTATGAAATACACTGCTACAACTTCCCCAAGGACGTAAAAAGAGCAGTGAATTATCAGTCGCTCTGCTCCTTCTAATCCACTTGGCTCTTTTTACTCGATAACCCACTGACTACACTCGTCAAACAACAATCGAACAACAATCGCTACGCTCCTGTTGTTCCTGTTGTTCCCGCATACTAATAAAAATGCATTTCCCCTCTCTATCTGTAAGGAGCATCAGCGTCCAGAGCGTACTGCAGCTCGAGCTCCCACTTGTCTCCGTTAGCAAGCAGCTTTTCCTTGTTGTACAGCAGCTCCTCTCGAGTCTCGGTGGCGTACTCCACGTTGGGAGTCTCGACAATGGCGTCCACGGGGCACGACTCCTGGCAGTAGCCGCAGTAGATGCACTTGGTCATGTCGATATCGTACTTGGTGGTTCGTCGAGATCCGTCGATTCGCTCCTCGGCGTCAATGGTGATAGCCAGAGCGGGGCAGATGGCCTCACACAGCTTGCAGGCAATGCATCGCTCCTCTCCACTGGGGTAACGTCGCAGAGCGTGCTCTCCTCGGAATCGAGGGGACACGGGACCCTTCTCAAAGGGGTAGTAGATGGTGTAGGGGGCTCGGAAAAACTGCTCGAGCACCACGTAGAGACCTCGGAACATCTCGGCCAGCAGGAAGTACTTGGTGGCCTTGGACAGAGCGCCCTCTTCGCTCTCCTCCCAGGTGGCGGGTCTGTGAATTCGGAAGCCTGCTGGGGGAGCAGCGGTGGCAGATCCTCCGGCGTAAATGTTGATGGCGGAGTCTGTGGCAGGGGCCTGGAGACGGGCTGTGGTGGAGAGCAGCCGCATGGACACGGGGGCTCCTCGCAGGAGCGTTCGCGAGACGGCAGGTCGGACCAGACTCAACATTTTGTCGTGGAGGTGTTGTGTGTTGTGTGGTGTAGACACTCGTGAGAGTTGGGTCGAGTCGAGTTAGTATTACACCTTTAAGCTTGTCACGTAATTTTGCTTGCTTTCATTGGCTGACGTCGGGAGGTTAGGGTTGGGACAAGAGTTGGGACGAACCAGAAGTGAGAGTAAGAGGTGTGGGGTGAGGGGGTAAATAATATGGGTTGTGAGGGTGTATATGGGGTCAGCGGCGTTTATTATATAGGTCTACGTATTTATTTCGTCAAGAACTCCCCCCTATAGCTCTGTTCTACTGCCTCCTCGTATAGACCGCTCGATGATGCTGATTGTAGCTGAGGTTATTGGTGGGAATTTCACCCCACGCAAATTTTATCCATGCGGGGAGACCGTGTGTTCGAGTTTTGGGAGGGTCGTATTAAAGCGTAGAATTTTCAAAGTTGGGAGGAACAAGTTGGAGATGAGATTTGAGTTGGCCGGTGAAATTTGAGAGGAAACGATTGTACAGTGTAGCCGTGCTACTGAATAGCGACTAAAACGAATAAAGAAATAATCAATGTAGCAAATACAGCCTTGGCAGCTTGTTTACGTTTTTCCTTTGTTTTTAATGCACTATACAGAGTGACATTGTTAGTATTCGTAGTTGTAGCCCTCTCTATACCTCCATATCTTCCAGAACTCTATCCAACACCTCATAGCAGGGATTAACAGAAATCTGGTAGAGACGCCCAACGTGGTAAACTAATTCTAGGACACGGCTACACGGCAACGATCGTCATTCTTGGCGGTGCCATTTTTCTAGTTTGCTATCTCTTCCCCAGATGTCAGCAACGTCACATCACCCGTCCCACCCCTTATTTCGGACATGTCTATCCATTCCAATTGTCTCACGATGAAGGCCCGATTGACTGGATTAGAGTCAACTACGAGCTCGTTTATTTCACGATCTTCCCCTTCATAATAGCACACCTATAGTCAGCTATTAATCCGCTAATACTATAGAAAGGCATAAATGCAACACAATATAGCGGGGAAGATACCACCTGGCTGTTGATTGGAGGACGAAAAGGGACTGGACAAACGTCCTAATGTGGCGACGAAAGGAGCTTGTTGTACTCAGCTTCAGCTCGAAGAACAAGAATCGGTGCAAGTTTTTTCTACCACCTTGATCACCATCCCCCCACATGTCATGCACTATTAAAACGGAAATGAAAAGCTTACGATTCCGATATATCCGAGAGAGCTGCAGGGTGGGCATGACACCTGTTAGCCGAGATGAGGCGGCCGAGATGAGGTGCACATTTCTTGTTTCACCGGCGGTCGAAAAAGTAAGGGGAGGCGCGCGTGACCGTTGAATATGACAGTAGCAAATTCCATTATATGACTGGTTACGTCATTCTGAGACCTCCCTGGCATGTGTTGGAATTGATCGTCATGAGACAGATGAAGGTGTGGAATGTGTAGACTACAGTATGTGCGAGACTCTCACCTCACTTGGGTGACAAACCTGCACCGGGTCAAATTTTTCACAGCCGTTTTCTCTCAATGACTCTTCTCTCTCTAGCCACTATGCACTCACCTCTTCTGTCCACTGACCGGCTTTCCGAAGTCTGGGGGTCCGAAAGTCTGAAGCCTATGGTCTGGAGTCTGTCCTGAAACCCCTGATGTCTCATGTCCAAAAGGTCGACATGAGAGCTATGGCACATGGCAAGAACGGGTGATATCGGAGAAGACTCATGTCCTAATCGAGCCTCAGCTCTATGGCTACCCTACGTCATGTATTGCATTCTCACAGACGATAGCTTCAGATAACTCCGTCGAAGGTTGCTTCTCCAAGCTATGAACCTACGGTACGACTTCTCGTAGCCGAACCTCTCGAGAGCCTGTGGAGCAGCAAATTTTTGTCTGCACGAAAAACGATCGGTGCATGTGCCGTTTGCAAAGGTGTAACAGGTGCACGATCCACTGCACCCGTGCTGGTACACAGTTCACCAATCTAGCTACAAGTACACCTTCTAATCAAACTAGCTGTACACTTACCACCTTACCCCATGAGGGGTTGGCTATTGTTATGAGAATGTGACAGTGGACAAGGCTTCCTGAGGGTCTGAATCTAGAGAGGCTCGGCTGATCAAGTTAATGCTGACCTTGCACTCGCAAAGCGTTGCCACCGGAGCTTGTCCAACCCGTCTAACTTGTCTTGCATCCATCTTGCTTTCTCGGGGGTAGGTGAGATGAATGTGAAGGCGTTCGTGTCAGAACTGTGTAGTCGTACCAGAATACAATAACACAAGTCTTTCAGTTATAGCATACAAGTGGGGCACACTAACCGCTCCAGACTGGGTCGCTTTCAACATGCCACCATCTGAACCCAGCAATGTTTCATACACCGTGGGGTTTGACTTGCCGTCGGAGCGTGACAAATCACTATAACCCTGTCGACCACTTTTAGGGATTTAACATGGTTTGAAGCTGTGAAAGGCCAAGATCTTGGCTGGTGTCGACGACAATACTCTTGGCCACAAGTCTAGTCGCAGCTAAGACTGGTCTATCGCACTAAGGCAGATTGGCTATGATACAAGGCCTACAGTGGGCAGCAAAAGGAGCCCAGGATAGCGTGATAGGACGATATAAGTCCGGTGATACGAGTCTAAGAGCTCTAAGTCTGAGCCAAAGTGTGGGAGAAAGTTAGGAAAAAGTTACTATCGAACATGAGGTATGCGTTGACAAGCGTTAGACACTCTCACCTCTCACTGTATATATATATCCTGAGAGATCCGTAGCTTCAAAGCGAAAGTAGATACAAAAAGCCAAGCTAAGTCAAGAGCCCACAATAACGGACGGGACCGACATTGAGTGACGAACGAGCGATATTTTCCTTACAACCTACCAATCCAGTAACCCTTACTTGCACTACCAACTACTACCTCCAGCTCATCCGCTTCACAATGCATGAACCTTGGTCGCCACCCATGTATCCGTCTCCAATCCAGGGATTTGTGGTAGCCTCCGACTTTGACGACGCTCCTGCTCTCGGCCTGAAAAACGTGTTTGAGCCACGAACGCTTCCCAAAATTTCGACTCTCAAGCAATCGTCGCCGTCAGCTAGTCTGCACGCCCTGCATACAAGTACAGTAGACACGCATCTCCCAGGGCTTAGCGACTCGGAGCCCTCTCCAATCTCTCCAATCTCGCCCAAACGGTCTTTTTCGCCCCCCTCCAACCAGACACCTGTCCCTCAGGTGTGGAATAGACGCTACTCGGAATCGTCGACCAGCTCAGAACGCCCATTGCGACGTTTTTCCTTCGACACCGACGCGTACCAAAGACAGAGACGGCAGTCTGTGCAGTCCCAAGGCCCCGTTCTCAAGTGGCTACGAAAGGCCACCGTGTTTCTGGTGGAAATCTTCGACGAGGCCGACCCTCTGGAACCCGAAGACGAGTTTCCTGCACCTCCCACGGTCAATTTTAAGACTTCCTTCAAGTACTCCAACTCCTCTGCTATCGAATCCGATAGTGATAGCGAACTGGAAAAGATCAAGTCGCGTGACACTTCTACTAATACCACTAGTGACCAGGACAAGATGGAAATCATCTCCACGGGCAAGCGCGTCTACAACTTCTTTTCTGAACGACCTCACTGGCTCGCTCTGCTGGCTATCTTCACAGCCATCCCCTTCTCTTCACACATCGTCTAGGAGTGGCTACAATGGGCCGTGATCGGTCCTTCTGTGCTCATCGGCCCCATGAACACCGCGGGCTTCTATCCGGTGCTTGGGTTTGTGTCGCTGGCGTTTCTGGTGAATTTTCCAGCCCAAGTCTGTGCTTTTGGCCTGCTTCTCTGGCTAGCACGAGAATGGCACTTTGCCGAGGTGCTGAGGAAGAGCAAGGAGTGAGAAATGATTTATTGGTGACCAAGTCGCCCCTATTTATTAACATGACGATTTGACGATGGAAAAAAGTAGCAGAATTGTACAAGTATTTTACGTGTAAATGGTTTCTAGTTTCAACATCTCCAACAATCACATGTTTGGTGTGTTCACTAATCACTAAGCAAGTGGAGGAGAACGAGGTTGCCACAGGAATTAGAACTGGAATGAAGCCCAAGAATAAGGGGTATCAATAGGGGGAGCAAATAAGCGTAGCCCAGGCTTATAGTGGTGCTAAACATTCGTTATACGTCATTGTTTCACCTGTTGGTACCCCCCTGGTAGTGACGTCACCAAAGTGGAACACAGGTTATACAGAGTCCAGACCGCGCAAGGCAATAGGGTATTTTCGGAGTCGGAGCGGTAATTGATATTAATTATCGGTATCTGGGGTGACTGTACGTCCGATATGAGTATACGGTGTGAATATAATCACATTCTGGTGTGACATTGGCTGTAGAGTGTACAATGGGAGAGTCAACAAAACTAGGTATTTAGTTGGGAGATTAAGTGAACGGCAAGATAAGGCGATCCTTAGTTTTTCGAGATATAGCACCAGAACCTGCCAACACCAGAGAAACGCTTGTATCACACCCTCATCCGCATACTGTCTCACTAGCTCATCTCAACAGCAAGATGGGTCCCCTGCAGCGGTAATCTCACAAACGACAGATACGAGACAAACAGAAGATGCACTTGAAAACACTCAACTGCACCTTTCAAGCACTCTACCACCCACTCAACCGGTCACACGACGATTAGCCACTCAGATGCAAGCGACTCCACGAATGAAACAGCTGTGTATTTAATAAACAGCTTTTCCCTTTGTTTTCCGTATTTTTCTCGATTAATATCGCGTTTTCAGCTCTCGTGTATCGTTATTGCAGTAGCACGTCAAAATAGGCCAATCAAAAGACAGCTCTGTAAGCTGTGGCTAGCGCGTGGCTAGTGCGGTGTATATATCGACTTTTACGATTTTCAGCCACATTTTTGAGACACGGAAACGTGTGAAATGCGGAACTTGAGAAAGTATTCCGATGGAGATGCTGACCGGATGATCATGACCAGCCTTGGGTAGAGTGTTAAGAAACAGTATGATGCCTTTCTTGGTCACGAAAGGTCTCGTAACAAAGGTACATCGACTTGTT
Source organism: Yarrowia sp. JCM 30695 (assembly GCA_001602355.1). Classification (NCBI taxonomy): domain Eukaryota; kingdom Fungi; phylum Ascomycota; class Dipodascomycetes; order Dipodascales; genus Yarrowia; species Yarrowia sp. JCM 30695. The sequence continues at coordinate 135,294 of BCLX01000002.1, forward strand.
AGAACTCATACTTCAAGCCATTTTCTTTATTTAATTGTTTACCCACTCTCGTATAATTACCGTAATAAACGCAATGTCTCGTCTTTCTGGACGTTTTTGATCATTGGAAGCAAAGCAGACGAAGCAAACGGGACGATCTGAAGCCCATGCAAACGGCAGGAGCGTCTTCTAGCACGTTCTGCGGCTTCTAGAACGTGCAGAGAGGTTCTTTCCGCCGGTAGTGCCGTGTAGCCCTTGGCCACATGAGATTTCGCAGCTCCCAAGTCCCATGACCGTGTGGGACCATTTTGCCAAAGTCAACGTTGGGCAAGATTTGGTCTTGGAGAATGAAATTTTTACGGTTGCAGGTCACGCATGAGGTAAAAAAGATGGTTGAGGAAAGCAAGTGAATGTGGAAGATGCTTGAAGGTAGAACGCTGTGGAGATCGTGACTGGCTCGGATCGAGGAGATCCGGCGCCACGTCTGGGACCCGCTCGAATTATAAGACCACTTTCAGCGTTTGGCGCTAAAACAGTGCTAGGGGTGGTGTTCAGTTATCTCTGGGGGTCGCTACAATAGGTTCGATTTTCATGTTCCTGCAGAAGAACCGTTCCACGTTTCCAGCAAGGCCCTTTCTCTGTCTCTGCACATAGCACAGAGCACAGCGAGCACATGACGTGTTGCGCCATTGTACAAGGACAATTGGTCAGGGTTAGTCACGTAGATCGAGGTAGGGAGGCTCTAGTACGGGCTAAACGGGGCGAGTACGAGTAGACGGCACTGATATGACAGCTCTGATATGGGTGTATACAGCATGGGACAGATACATTGGGCAGCATACAAGATAGCTCACGACCACACCCCCCACACGGCTAACAATGGGCTTGAGTGACTCAGATCAAGTGAGATAGTCTCTGGATAGTTCGTCGATAGTTCGCTCGCCAACTCTAGCGGGTGTCAGTTCCGTCTTCGCTCATATCCTATCTACTAATTGTACCAGCTCATCTACTCCAAACCTTGCCGAGGACAGTTACGTTAACAAGGTAGGAAAAGCCGCCGAGGCTTGTTTGGGTGGATACGAGAGATGCGAATTTGCGGATGCAGGGCGAGGTCTGAGGCATTGCACCAGCTCTCCCGTCGGCCAGATCCAGCAGCGTCCACAGACACACAAGGCCGGGGAGCCCACCACCCAGATGAACCTGCACTGTGCTGCATGACAGGGTCTTGTTGTCTGCGACTACTTGTACCCGTGGTGCTACGTTTGGCAAGGTCTTGTTCCCAAGGAGTAGAGTCTGTCAACAGGGTTTGGCTCGCAAAACGGGCTTTGCTTTTTGTCTGAGCAGCACCCGGCTTGCAAAAGCGGGTGAGAGAGCGATTCGGAGTCCCAGAGGCTATGCTCCAACATGTTCACATGACCGTATCGACAGACGAAGACAACATCCGATGTCTGACAACAAGAGTTTGAGTCTTGTGTTTAACGCTGTAGAGACAAACGTGTAAGCCATACCCGTGCCAGCCTGTACATACTTGTTCGAGCACCATCATAACAGTACTTTTTCGATCGGATTTTCAATGGTATATTTTATTATTTTACCTGTTGGCCTATCAAACCGGCAGTAGATGTACATACGCATGGGTGGAGAACAAGAGAGACGGAGATGGAAAGAGTGAGTTGCCAAAGGCTTGTGCGAGAGTTCTCTAGCCCCAGACCTTGGCTGTCTAGGCTCGATTTTCGCTCACTCATCGTCCGTTATTTGCCGTCTCTCTCACACCCTCTAAACCTTTCACTTTGCATTTTTCATGGCCAGTTTTTCCAGAGTCTCCCCACACGCAGCGACCCAATTCAAAGTCCCATCCAGCGGGCAACCTTTTTCCAGCACCCAATTTATATCTACCCCCGTGCAGCTCCCACACGGTACGCATACAAAGTAGCTACCCGCTCTAAACCACGACAGAAATAGTTGGGCGCAAAATAGACTTTCTGGCGACTTTTGCTTACCTCAGAAAAATTCACCAACAGAGACGACCTCGGAGACTACACCACTACACACCCTCACCACACACCCTCACCCACCACATTTTGACACGACTGCATTTCCCCCCCTGAACCATTGACGTACCCCAGCATCGGCTCTCCCCCAGGTCTACATCTCCACTCACACACTGTCTTCACACACACTACCCTCTTCTCCTCCACACATACATGGACCGATGAAGGCAACTTCAAACGGGTCGAAAAAACGCATGGCCAGCCAAAACCAAAGGATGGCGTGGTCCGACCGGGCCGAGGAACGCATCCGCATATGGCTGGCGATGCTGGCGGCCAACATTGTCAAGTTCCCACACGCCTTCATCCTGTGGCCGTCCTCGGTCTCCTTCACGCTGGCCTACCCCTACATCATCCTGCTGGTGTCGCTGTGCATCCCCACCGTGTCCGTCAGCGAGGTCGGCGTCGCAGACACAGCCAGCGCCTCGCTGAGGGTGCAGCAGACGATATTTGCGACCGACAACTCGGTGTTTGGACCCGAGTTTGTGGGCGCCATAGCTCCCCTGCTAGACTCGCTGCCACCGCAGCTGGACAGCTACTACGACAATGTCACCGACAGCATCGACCTGGGCCGCATCCAGAACTCGCACCTGCTGTCGTACCGGGATCTGCCGCAGGTGCCCAACCCGCCCAAGCTGCCCATCCCCCTAGATCCCTCGCTGGAGACGCTGCTGGAGACGCTCTTCTACCACCCCAAGGTGCGCAACGGGCAGCTGGTGGACGCCGAGGGCCTCATTCTCACGCTGGTGGAGCGTGTGGACGGAGACGACAACACAGAGGCCTCTGCGGCTCAGACCACGTGGCAGCAGATTCTCAACAGCCCGACACACGAGCGGACACTCACGCCGACTCGACACAGGGTGCAGCGGCTGTCGGAGCCGTTTGGCAAGTCGCTCCTGGGGCTGCTGTACGAGTCGCAGCGCTCGGTCTCGCATAGACTCGGCGAAATCACGCTGTTTGCAGCCTACCTGCTGCTGTTCGTCTACATCATCCTGTCGCTGTCGAACATTACGTCCGTGCGGTCACGATTCGGACTGTTTGTGTCCTTCTGCGTGCAGTGCGCGCTCTCGGTGCTGTCGGCGTGCACCATCATCTCGCTGTTTGTGCCGGCGTTCGTGCCTCGGTCGACGCACTGCTTTGTCCTGTTCCCCTTCAGCGTGGTGGTCATTGGAACAGGCAACATGTTTCGGCTCGTCAACGCCGTGAGCCGAACGCCCGAAGAAAACCACCCCTTCACCCGGCTCAAGACGGCCCTGCTGGCCTCGGCGCCGCTCACAATCAAACAGGTGGCCGTGGACGTGTCCATATTCGTCATTGCATCGGCCGCCTCCTACTCACATTTCCCCCAGGCGTCCATGGTCTTCCTGGCGTCGGCACTGGCCGTTCTCATCGACCTGGCCCTGCACTTTACCTACTTTTTGTCGGTGCTGTCGGTCGATGTCAGACGAGTCGAGCTGGAGGACCTCATCAGCACAGAGCTGCCCATCGACAGATTCGAGGACTCGTCAGGGGAGGACGGACGACGTCTCAAGCTGCATCAGCGGGCCTTTGTGTACCTGCATCCGTCGTTCCACAACATCAAGCTGCCCTACACCACACAGACCACCACGGCAGTCTTCATTGTGCTCTACATTGCGGCGATTCTGGTGGGCCTGCCTCCCAGCAGGTACGGCGTGGACTCCGTGGCGCTGTTCACGCCCGAAATGGTCAAGTCCGTGGTCTCCAAGTCCGCCATTGATGTCATTTCGCCGCTCATTGTGCGGAAATACGGCTCGTCAGCTACAGCCGCGTTTCTGTACTCTGACGGAGACGTGCTGTCGAACCTGCCCTCGGTTCGGATTTCGTTTGCGCTCGAGTTTATTGCGTCTCTGACCTTTATTCTCTCTCTGACGGGTATTATTCTTAAAGTGATTCTGCCCCCAGAGCCAGACGCCATTGACGAGGTGCCCGTGTCGGAGAACCAGTTTTTCGCCAAGGATCTCATTGGCTACCACATGCTGGACATTTTGCAGATTTACACCCAGGGATCGCACGTGCTCACCGTGTCCATGGACCGCAAAGTCTTTCTGTGGAATGCAGTGTCCGCTGGTTCTGGCCGAGGCACGCTGGTGGACAAGCCCGTGTCCATTCCTGTGAACCGAAAGTACTGGCCCCTGCACTCGTGTGAGCTCAACACATCTCATCAGCTCGTGGCTTTGTTCTCCAAGTCTCACAGCGCCGTGATTGTGTTCAACTACAGAATCGGCCAGGTCATGACGTGTCTGGAGTCCCCTCTGTTCCGACACAAGCCCGTGCTGGCGTTTTTCCGCAACACAGACCTGCTGGTGGTCACCACTTGCGGTTACCTGGTGGTCGTGCACACCTCGGACGTGGATGCAGGCACCATTGCAGCCACCCGAGTGCCCGTGGACATGCTCACCAAGTCCATCACCGCGGGTCCCGGACCTGTGCCCGACCAGCTGCATCTGGACCACCACACCATCATCTGGGCCTCCCGCATCAATACCCCCCGGATGATGGAGCGAATCGTGATGGCCACATCGTCCAACAAAATCTTCATTGTGTCGCCCATGCGCAAGAAGTGGATTTTCCGAGTTTTGGATCTGCAGGAGATGACTTCCCATCACTCTGCCCCTGGTCCCGGAGGTCCTATGGGAATGGGCCGGTTTGGAGGAGCGCACATGATGACTGGAGGAGGCGCACAAGCATCGCGGCAGTTCCAGCTGCCCTCGGACATGGTGGAGTTGGTGGCTCTCCCCCAGCTGAACATGCTGCTCATTGGCATCAACTTGGAGGCTCTGCTGGTGGATCTGCAGACAGGAACGGTGGTCAAACGCATGCATGTCGGCCACTACAAGCGGGGCACTCTCCGGGCGTTCCACTCGAACCCCATTCATTGCAGATTCTGTGGTTCCACGTCCATCGAGTCCATCTCGGTGGCCTACTCGGACTACGAGACCCCTGGCTTGGTCATCTGCCACACAGTCACTCTAGACTCGCGGTCCAAGTCCAACATTTGTCTGCGAGTTGAGCGAGATCCTCGAGAAATCCGATGTTTGTCGTTCGAGGCTTCTCAGGAGAAACAGCATTGGATGAGCAACGTGGAGGGCTGGGAGACGACGGGCATCAACATGATCATGGGAGTTTCGCGGAAACAGCAGCCCAACGAGGCCGACACAGGAGTGGGAGACCACGAAATCATCTCCTACAACGATCCTGTTCGTGATACCTCCTTGTTTGGCACGTCTGCATCCCCTTACCAGACCCCAGACTCGGTCTACTCGCGGCTCAATGCCATGAGCTCTCAGAACAAGCGTCAAGTGAGCTCGGTGATTGAGAAGCGTCCTCCTCTGGCAGTCACCTGGGAGGGCTGGATCATGAGCGCCTCTGGAAAGGTGTCCTACTATGACATTCCCGAGACGTCGCTCATCAACCAGACGAAAAACAATCAAGGCGACAGCGGCGACTGTTCGCAAACGGTGCCGGGAGTGGGGCTCGCCACTCACCTGCCCATGGGCCGTCTTCTCATTGGCTCTGTGGGTCCCGTCACCCGCTACGGCACAAAGTCCATTGCCGTGGTGTTTGGAAACATCATCAAGATTCTCTATTTCGGCAACGAGGAGTCTTTTGTCGACGAGCTCACCCCCAACGAGACGGCCTCCATGCCTGGCACTCCACTGCTGGCACCCAAAAAATGGCGGCGAGTCTCCATGAACTCGGTCAATACAATGAATTAGCATGTATATAGTATGTATTATAATGGTATGGATATGATTTGAACAGTTGTATTGTAGCTTGTGTAGTTGAGTAATAGATGGTGATAGTAACAGGGAACACCGACAAGTGGTTCTACAGATCAGAGGACAGATCAGAGGACAGATCAGAGGAAATCTCATTTCTACTAGAGAATGACAAATTGTGCTACAGTATTTGAAGCCGTTGAATGAATGGCTGCTTGATGAATGATGACAAGAGAGGCTCTTTCTTCAGCTGAAAATCATGAAGTCCTGACCAAGGTCTGATGGTTGCTGTACTCTGAGTAGCCACTAAAACCTCAGCAAATAGTACTACCTTGTTGATTAAATACTTGACATTAAAACAAAATCCTACTTCTTTCAACTACAAAAAACTTGGTCAAATATTAAATGAACACTTGGACTTGGTCCTCGTGGGGGTAAATCAATAGACACTATATGGGAAGAATAAATTAAACCATCATCACGAGGGCGATAATGGCAACGGCAGCCATGGTAGGCTTGACAGTGGCACCAGAGTTGGCCTGGAGAATTCCACTGCCTCGGCTAGACGACTGGCCAGCAGAACCGGCACCAGGAGAGCCGCCAGAGCCGCCAGAGTTAGAGCCGCCAGAGTTAGAGCCAGGGAGCTCAGGGGTAGAGCCAGAAGATCCACCGGAGGAGCCTCCAGAAGAACCGCCGGAAGAGCCTCCAGAGGAGCCTCCAGAGGAACCAGAGCCAGGCAGCTCAGGAGTGGATCCAGAACCTCCAGAACCACCAGAAGAGCCACCGGAAGAACCTCCAGAGCCGGAAGAGCCTCCAGAAGAGCCTCCAGAACCGGAAGAGCCTCCAGACGAGCCTCCAGACGAGCCTCCAGACGATCCACCAGAAGAGCCACCAGAAGAGCCACCAGAAGAGCCACCAGAAGAGCCACCAGAAGAGCCACCAGAAGATCCACCGGAAGAGCCGTCGTTACCTCCAGAAGAGCCGCCGTTGCCTCCAGAAGAGCCGCCGTTGCCTCCAGAAGAGCCGCCGTTGCCTCCAGAAGAGCCGCCG